>WNNJ02001758.1:0-11134 GCA_012934845.2 Pomphorhynchus laevis
CCCATTTTCTGATGCAAATGTAGATTAAACCCAGATTCGTCAAGAAAAATCAATCTGTCATCGGCAATCGTATTGATAGTTGTTCCATATTGGGCCCTTGTTGTTTTGTTGATGTTACTGTTTCTATTTATCGGAACTAAGGTCAGCGTCTTCCTTGTGTAATTCATTTTCTTTATGATTCTTGAGACGGTTGAAATGGAATAGGAACCTAAAGCATTGTATGAAGAAAGAGTAGATGCCAGTGTTTTTAAACTTGCGCATGGGTTAGAAGCTATCTCTGTAGATAAAATGCTTTTCTCAAACGACAAATTTTTCAAGTTCACTGTTTTTTTTTCTCCAGCAGTTTTAAAATTTGTTAAATCAACAAAATCCCCATTGAGATATTTCTTATATAACCTTTTTACTGTACTTTTTGATAGGTTTAATATAGAAGACATGTCCTTAAAGGTTAAGTCCTTTCCCTGCTGATTAAGAAAACATTCTATAATGTTTCTGGTAATCACTTGTCTCTTTTTACGTGTTTCTTCTTCGTGTTCTCTGCTGGTTTCTGAATTTTGAGTATTCATTCTTGGGTAAAATTTTTATTTAAATATAAACCAAAGCAACCTGAAGGAGGGGTCTATAATAATGCAAATAGGGGTCTATAATAATGCAAATAGGGGTCTATAATAATGCAAATAGGGGTCTATAATAATGCAAATAGGGGTCTATAATAATGCAAATAGGGGTCTATAATAATGCAAAAAGGGGTCTATAATAATGCAAATAGGGGTCCATAATAATGCAAAAAGGGTTCTATAATAATGCAAATAGGGGTCTATAATAATGCAAATAGGGGTCTATAATAATGCAAATAGGGGTCTATAATAATGCAAAAAGGGGTCTATAATAATGCAAATAGTCTATAAAATGCAAAAAGGGGGGGTCTATAATAATGAAATACTCTGTATTAGCACAACGACGCTGATAATACGCTGAATATTCACATGTCATTTGCATTGAAAGTTTAAAAAGTATCAATTTATATATAATGCTTCGTAAAATAGTGGCGTTATTATCGGGAAATTAATTAAAAAATATGTCGAATGAAATCATTATTGTCTACTTAGTACGCAAAATATTTTTTAATAACCCTACAGACGCCAAAAAATTAAATTATTCAATTTTTATAAAACAATGTGGCAATGCACCAAGAAGAAAACAAGGCAATTAAATTTGGCCATTCGAATTGTGATTCGTGATCAAATTATTTATTAGTGAAAGCAGATATAGTTGCTTAAAACTTTCATTTTTTTTCAGCAAGCTTGAATGTATGCAAAAATAGTATTTAACAAATTCAGTACTATGTTTTAACAACCATTTTTTGACAAAGTATTTAATGTTACTAAAAATTAACGTCTTTTATGCTAATATTAATCATGTGACTTGTCGTTCATAACTCAAACTTTTGGTTTTCACATCATGCAATATGCAGATGACATCCTTCTATATTCTCATTATCCTTACGCCAATATCGGTAATATTGTCCTGTGCTTCTCAGAATGCTTAATCGCAGTTTCCAATTACCTTAATCAATTTAGATGATCATCAACCAAGTATAGCGTCTTATGGATGACTTCTCCTCAACGTGATATTTCTGTCTTCACTGAACTTCTTGATAGTAAACCTCTACCCATCGTCAACCACTTAATATTTTTTGGTATTTCTTTTGATAACAATATTTAGTTTTTACTTTTTGTTTGAGAAAAGGTTCGTTCCGGCTATTTTGTTCTCCGTGAATTTCGAAGTATTCGTAATATAGTTAATCCACACATCTGCAGACAATTTATATTCTTACTTCTCTACCCGCAACTGAACTACTGTCTCAGTTTACAAGTCAACTTACACCAAATCCTTACTAAACACACTTCAACTCGTTACCCACATAGCCACTCGTATCGTATTGTCTCCGACGCTTTGATCGTATTTCTTGCCTTCTGTTGCTTTTCAATTAGCCTAGCATTATTGACGCGTCATATTGCGCTTACTATTTCTTGTTTTTCATTTCAGCGCATCCGACTCACCATCATATCTTAAACTTCCTTCGAATCATTCCATATATTCTCTGACTCTACGATCTAGTCACCTAGGTATCTTAGCCATTCCAAGATATTGCACTAATTATGGCCTCCGCGCATACCATGTTTCTGGATCACTAACATGAAACCGCATTCCCGTTAATATTCGCTCATGTTCTTCCTTTCGCACATTCAAACAGCTTATTTCACTCAAAATATTCTCCCTTGGCAAAGTCTGACCTGATATTTCTTCATTAAACATATGCCTCTCTGGCGTATATATCTTGTCCATTAAAACCAAAATTCATTGTCGGCAATAAACCCGACATATTGCATCCTTTGCATATTTATTGCCAATGCTAATTTATAGGAACCAAGGAAAATCAAAAGACAAGAGAATTATTTATACAATTCTTTGGTCTTTGATTTTCCCTGATTCTTATAAATTAACATTTGCTAAATTCAAGGAAATGGATGACTTAAATATCTTCAATTTATTATCAATGTGCAGTACTGAATATAATTTTTTCCTTTATATTTTTATTTATTGGTTGACCTTTAAGTGGCTTCACATTTGCCACATAAATTAAATTTTATTCTAGTTAATAAACGCTTCTAAAAGTTATTCCAAGTCAAAAATCATGTATACACATACCTAAGTAAATGCATGCACAAAATAGAGACGGCGTGCATTTTTAAAATACGCGTCATTGAACGAGTTTCTAATGAGTCCCACAACAAACTGCCAAGCGAGTACCGTAACTATATGATTCAGTCTATTGATTTAACAGTAAATTTAGTTGACATTTTTTAATATAATTGCAAGAGACAACTATGGATTCAATTTAGTGATGTTTTAAAATAAATGAAGTATGCCAGGTAGTGTTTTTTTAACCAAATAATAATTCACAAACTTAGTTAGTGTATAGAGACTATTAGTTGACAAAGTAAATTTAAAGCATAAAAAGTGAGAAATCGCATTGTTATAATGCAATTATATGTAATATATTATAACATATGTAATATTATAATAAATGTAATATATATTATATATTCATATAATATATTACATATATCATATACTCATATATATCATAATATAATATATATCATATATTATATTTTTATATTATTTTATTATAATTATTGGCATCCCTATTTTGAAATTTATCAAAATTGAACATTTTTATATTTAGTCTAATTGACAAACTGTCATTATCAAAAGCACTTAGAACTAAAAATCAGAAGTTCCGAAAGATGGTCATTACAGTCGATAATCTAACTAAATATGAAATATTCTGTTATTTTACGAACACTCGCGTTACATGTATTTGTAAGCATTAAAAGCTAAATAGAAAACAGGAATGCCCACCTTTCGACGATCTCTATTTAAACAGGCCTGCTGAATCCGCTGGAGCTCATTTTGCTGAGATTCAATGGAACGCCTAAACTGTTTAATATCCTTCTCGACAAGGTTGCCGAGCATTTGGGCATGTTTTGCGGATATACAACAATTTTGATAAGATTGTTGCTGTGATGATGAATTATCAGATGAGCTCACTGGATGATGCGGATTACAAATAGTGGCAGAGAAAATTTTATTCGAATGGCTGTTGTCATTAGTATTAACTTTTCTACTCGACACTTTTTTGCTATCGGCAGTATTTATTATCGAAATATCATCTGATGTCGACGATGCTGCTGCGTGCATTGTTGTTTTCGATGTTGATAATAAGGTTGGTGTGGATGATAAAGGTGATCGTAGATGTTGGGTAGCTGCGACAGCTAAGTGATCCGGAGTTACTTGTTCGATTTTCCGTGAAGTATTCAGTTTTCCACTCGAACTCTTTTGATGAAGTTTAATTAAAATTTTATCATTAATCTTATTGGTATTGTTAGCTGGTATGTATATTGATTTGGACTGGTTATTTTGCTGCAATTGTGATTTACAAATAGACTGATGTAATATATTGTTGTTTAATTCTTCATTTAAAGACACTGCGGGTGAATAAGAGTAATCGGCGTTCAAGTTGTAATCATGAGAATTGTTGACGAGTATAGCGTTATTTGGAGAAGCTAACAATGGTTTCGTGGTATTCTTATTTTTAGCAACACTTGATTTAACGTTGTGCAAGTCAAAATACGAGAATAAGTGTATTGG
The DNA here is from genome assembly GCA_012934845.2 of Pomphorhynchus laevis. Taxonomy (NCBI): domain Eukaryota; kingdom Metazoa; phylum Acanthocephala; class Palaeacanthocephala; order Echinorhynchida; family Pomphorhynchidae; genus Pomphorhynchus; species Pomphorhynchus laevis. Next base: position 4,219 of record WNNJ02001758.1, read on the forward strand.
TGATCTAACAGATTCTCTTATAGTTGATGAACCTTTTTGATTAAATAAATGATCATCGTCGTTAGTCTAAACGAAAATAAACAATTTGCAAACCGCATACACAATCAATATGCAAACCGCATACACAATCAATTTTGTTTGAAATAATAAAATGCTCAATTGAAAAAAATTATTTTACAACAAATAGTTTTTTTTGCTCAAATACAAAAAAAAATATTTTTAGAATATAAATGTATTTCTAACGTTACACTTTACTGCAAACTATAGTATAGAAAGCAATAACACTATTTATTGTAGGGAAGATATATTCTTATAGAATAATGTCTGACAAAGATAAGAGGTAATTTGAAACTATTGTCTACTACTGAGTCGACATTGCAATTGTATAGTATATATTGTATACTACCTTAATTTCATTAGAATTAACGTTTTAAGAGATTTGAATACGTTAGAGTGAAATATTTTTTGACGAAACATCGATGCGAAAACAAAATTCTAATCGTATTTCTTTGATATTTGGGCTAAACGTGAAAACGTGAGGTTATTTTTATTTTATTCTCCTTTTTCTCATCACATTGTAAGTACAAAAAATGTTAAAAATGTCACATAATGCCATACATGTAAATGTATGTTTTCATCACAACTTGGGAATCCAGTGGTCATTAAGATCGTGAATCGTTAATATGGGTCATGAACCACTGAGTTAGGCTGAATAACTTGACTTCATTTTTACTTTTCGACAGTAACAATGAAGTCATAGGAGAACGGATGAGTTAGGCTGAATAACTTGACTTCATTTTTACTTTTCGACAGTAACAATGAAGTCATAGGAGAACGGATTTTAGCTACAGTAAGAGTTATTACCTTCCATGGTTTTTTACAATATTTCTTTCCAACGATAGTTCCCCGCAAATGGGTCATTACACTAAATAGTACTTAATTTTGATAATTAACGTGACAAATGCGTGCAAACTGCACGCTTACATGACCACCAACAAAAAATAACAAAATTCACGGATTAATTAGTTAATTGTTGAAATGGAATTGGATTTGGCGTTTGAAGCACGGCAAGGATGTTAGCGATTAAAAAAGAGCTATTACGAGTTTGTGGCATAATTAGTCATTTTAGTGTTCACAATGTTAATAGTACAACTATTAACAAAAAAAAAGTTATTAATAAAACCCTTACTTACTTAATCTTTAAAAGAAAAAGTATGCTAGTATGTTTAATATACTCATCAACGTGTTATTATTAATAAACGTAGACTTAATGCATATTTTACTCTTCTAGGGGAACAATCTTTAAGCGGATTTTCAGGTTATATTTATGACCTTTCTAAATATTCACAATATCTTACAATAGTGATCTCGGTTTGATGAAGATCCGTTATTTCCACGTTGCCATTCATGTCGAGCTTCGAAAAAGAAGATGTACAATCGAACATATAATCGCACAGACCAAAGATATAGAGAGAGCCTTCGAACGAAGGGAAACAAGTTCCTAATTACTACAACAACTATGGTATCCGATCCTTCCTCATCGCCGCCTCACTTGCCTGGAATCAACTCCCTCTCGACGTCCGCCGCGCTTCCTTCTTTATCACATTCAAACGCATCCTTCGTTCACACCTTCTCGTCACATGATTTACATTTTTGTTTTGTTGTAGTCATGTAAGCGAACGATGGCACGCATTTGCCACGTTGAAATAAATCCTTTTTTAAGGGGACCACTTCTTGTGTTGTTGCTGAGCATTCTGACAGTCAATCACTAGTCGAATCCGCCAACTTAGCTCATCCCCTTTTACATTCTCTAATCTTGGCGTAATTGTCGCATTCGCACGTCACTTCGCGCCTCTTCGCAAAATCACTCCTCCTTTCAGTCCTTGAAGAGAATGAGCTTCACTCGGGTTTTTTATGATTTGTTGTGCCTTTTGTGGAATGTTTTTGAATAACCCTAGAAAGATGATGTATAATCTAATGAGCATAAGATATGGTAGTGTATTGCGTTAGCATTTACTCTGTCTGAGTAGAAAACGGATTAATGATTCAAAGACAATGCAATTCAATCAGTGAATCATCAACAGATGAAATCGGTTGGATGGTGAGAATGCGCGGTGCATTTCGTTACAACGATTTAAACAAGATATTTCTCCAACTTAATGTTTTTTGTTTTATGTGATGCAACAAATTTTAAAACCAATCTAATTACATATGAGATTTCGCTCTTGGCGTTCGTCTTACAAACTTATTACATGCTCGTGAAGATTGGGTTGGACATGTTGCTAACGGGTACTGTATCGACGTAATATTTCTTGACTTTAGTCGGGCTTTTGATAGGGTGCCCCACAAAATGCTAATTTCCACCCTTGAGTCTTATAAAGTCAATCACTGCATTATAAGCTGGATTCAAGATTTTCTTAAAGAAAATCCTTTGCTGTTCGTGTAGGTCAATGTATATCGTCTTATCGTCCTATCACCTCAGGAGTACCACAGGGATCAGTCTTAGGCCCCTTGTTGTTTAACATATTTATAAATCAGCTACTAGATTTAATTGAGGATTGTAGTGTTTTAGCTTTTGCCGATGATGTAAAGGTATGGAAATTGATTAAAACTTCAAAATATCCTAAACATTGTTTATCAATGGTCCTTAAACACTGGAATTGTATTGAATATTAAAAAGTGTGCACATATGAGATTAGGTCATAGCAATGTGAGTCAAGAATATTTTATTGGCAATGAGTTTGTTGTTTCCACGCAGTCCATTCTGGATCTTGGTATAATTGTTCAAAACAATCTGAAAACACGTGCTAACACTGATAGGATTTGTAACGCAGCAAGAAGAATGACCTATATTGTCAAAAATTGCTTTAAAGATTTATCTCCCGTTTGTGTTGTGCGTTTATATAATGCTCTTATAAGACCGATATTAGAATATGTGTCACCAGCAGTCTTTCCGTGTACGCGTACAGAACTTGATCAATTAGAGCGCACACTTCGACGGTTTACGAAATTATGTCCTCAGGTATGATATCTTCCCTATGAAGCACGAATAAAAAGTTTGAATATGCCGACAGTGCGTGAAAGGTTCCTTCTTTTCGACCTTCTAGCTATGCATCGACTAGTTAATAAAGATGAAAATTTTCCAGCAAATAGAGTTGAACTCAATGAACGGGATGAACGTAAAGGGCACTCGAAAGTACTAGTAGTACATGAGCACGGAAAATACCCTCGTCATTTCCGACTGTCTCATCGAGCGGTGAATGTTTGGAATCGTCTTCCAGTTGATGTCGTTGCGGTGCATACAATCAATGAATTTAAATCCAATATAAAGAACTGGATTCGAAATGAGAACGAGTGGTGGTTGCTGCAGTACTTATGGTTCTGATATATACTGAATGATTTTTTTGATTTTTTTTCTTGTACAAATTTGTTTTTTTTTGTAAGCGATCAAAACAGCCTTATGGTTATGACCTGTATTAATAATATTATATAGTATGAGAGTATTATATTATCATATAATATATGATATAATTTCATATATACAATATTATATCATATATCCCATACCATATTATATTATATATAATATGATATCACAGTATCATAGTATAGTATTATATATTATAATCTAATTACATATTATATTAAAAAGTTATCACAAATTTTAAATGAAAAGCAAACTATTGCACATTACGCGAGTATCTTAAAATAGTTGATAATCCAACGATAAACATTTTTATAAAATATTGAAATCCATCCCTAAACTGGTTCTGCGGGATTTAATCACATTGATGAAAGCCATCACATGAATCCAAAACGCACTAGTTGAGCCAAATCTACGAACAAAAGAAGAAACGAAACAAGCAAAATCTATATCAACACCAACCGAAAAGCATAGCTCCAAAAGATAACATAAACCTTTTTTGACGTCGTACCTCGATATAAATTACGTCGTACCTCTATATTCGAAAACACGAATATACACATTATTACACATGATAAATAATATAAAATGAGATGCTTATAAACGTTAATGTTACCTTTAACTTTTGATCAAGAATAATTACTATTTCTCCTATCCTGTAATAATTCATGGATAATAACTGTAATATCTACATGTGTTTTGTTCAACTTACTTGCTGTTTATCTTATAATCAACATCAACTATATTTTTCTCGACAATCCTCAAAACATATATTCCACATTTTAGGTTAAGTTGAACTGATGCACCGATTAATCTGTGCAAATCAAGGCATACAGAACTGCAACATGAACATATCAATAGCAGATGGCTTTGGGATATCAATATGACAACTGCGACCTTTCATCCACTGAGAATTCACGAAACATGACAAAATCAGGATAAAAATTACATAAATTTAATCTGCTGCGGAATATCTATTATATTTAAGAGGCGTTGGTCTTCTTTAATGTTCATCGTCAACCTCAAAAACTACAACAGGATGAACGAATAAAAGCTACTAATTATTTAATAAAAACCAAAACTAAATTTGTCAACTGTATAAATTTTTGACAAAAATCCCTAAACCGGTGTTTATGCATATTTTATATAATATTCATTAGCCAATACATTCTGCAATATGGATTAATGCCAAATATAGTTTATATTCTTACAGAATACGCAAGAATCTAGCACAAGTTATTCACTTTATTAAACTCCAAGTCTCTCTGGCATACTTTTAACTCAATCCTTTCTCGCTCCTCTTCGTCTTGCAACATCAATCCCATGATTATTCATCATTTATTCAGACCAAAGTATACACGTTGCTCCCTCACAACCCCGTATCCATTCCATCTCAATGCTACTCGCCTGGCCTCATCCTCCCGGAACTTAATCATATTCTCCGTCAAATAAGCCGAGGTTTTATATGTCCACATGTCGTTGCCAACAAAACCTCACCTGCCGATCCCCTACCTACCCCGATACTTAAATCCATATGCTCATCGATATCCCCTTTCCTCACCATCTTGTTTAACTCGTCCATCCGCAGTCGTATATTTTCATCACACTGAAAATCCGCTATCATTCGTCCCCTCCTTAAGAAACAATCGCTAAACCCTCACTTGCTTCTAACTACCGCCCCATTTCTCTCCTCCCTACTCTTTCCAAGCTCTTAGATCGCAATATCTTAATACAGATCAACGTTTAAAAAAAAAATTATTTTAACGTGGCAAATGCGTGCCAGCGCACGCTTACATGACCACAACAAAACAAAACTGTAAATCAGGTGTCGAGAAGGTGTGAACGGAGGAGGTGTTTAAATGTGATAAAGGAGGGAGCGCGGCGGACGTCGAGAGGGAGTTGATTCCAGGCGAGTGAGGCGGCGACGAGGAAGGATCGGAGACCGTAGTTGTTGGAGTAATTAGGAACGTGGAGTAAGAGGGTATGACAGGAACGCAGCGATAGCGAGGTGGGGCGAGTGTCGTCTAAGAAAGGAAGGTTGATGAACGATGGGGAGCCGACAGCGATGAGACGAAAAGTAACGAGAAGAAGGCGGAGTTTGATGCGGATGTGGATGGTGGGCCAGGAGAGTTGGGCAAAATATGTGGATGTGTGGTCGAAGCGACGGAGACGAAAGAGCACTCGAACGGCGGTGTTGATTATTCGTTGTAGGGGTAGGATGATGGATTTTGGAGAATTGGCGAAAAGGCTAAGGCAGTAATCGATTTTAGGGAAAAGAAGCGATGAAAAAAGAAACATACAAGAACGGAAGTCGATAAAGGGGCGGATACGGAGGATGTCACGGAGAATTAAGTTAGATGAGCGGACCCTGTCACGGACGAAGGGTTTAAGGGAAAGGTGATCATCGAAATGGAAGCCTAAGAAAGTGAGTACATGGGGATGATCAATGAGGCAAAAGATACTGTGGGAGTAGATATGTTTGGTTTACGGGTAAGGATCCACATTATTTTAGACTTCTCGGGGTTTAGAACGAGATGGAGATTGGAAGAGACGTTTGTAGATAGAAGAAAGACAGTTGGAGGCAGAAATGCCGATATCGTGTATGCGATGTGCGGGTGCATGAGCATAGATGAGGATGTCATCGGCGTATTGCATGACGTTAAAGGAGTAAGGTTTGATAAACGGAGAGAGATCGCCAAGCAGAAGAGAGAAAAGCAGGGGACCTAGGACTGAACCTTGTGGGACCCCGCAAAAAATAGGGATGGGAGGGGAGGATGATGAATTAGAACAGACGCGAAAGGAACGGTCGGATAGATATGAGGCAAACCATGCTACGGAGGAGGAAGAAAAGCCGTAATCATAACGAAGAGGAGAAAGGAGGACGGAGTGATTAGAGCGGAAAGCGGATTGGAAAGGAGGGTACAGATTGGATGAGGAGAGATAAGCGTTGATTTGTATTAAGATGAGGCGTTCTAAGAGCTTTGAAAGAGTAGGAGTAGTGAAATGGGGCGATAGCTAGAAGGAAGGGAGGGGTCGAGCGATTGTTTCTTAAGGAGGGGACGAACGATTGCGGATTTCCAGTGTGAAGGGAAGATACGACTGCGGATGGACGAGTTAAACAAGGTTGTGAGAAATGGGGATATCGATGAGCATATAGATTTTAATATGTGAGTAGGCAGGGGATCGGCAGGTGAGGTTTTGTTGGGCAAGGACATGAGGACAGATGATACTTCTGTAGGTGAGACAGGGAGAAGATGAAAGAGTTCCGGAAGGATGAGAGTAGACTGGGCAGAGTGGGATAGGATGGAGACCGGGATGTGAGAGAGCAACGTGGATACTTTAGTCTGGAGAAATGTCGAATAATCATTGGCATTGATGTTGCACGGCAAAGAGGAGCGAGCAAGGATTGAGTCAAAAGTATGCCGGAGAGTCTTAGAGTTGAATGAAGTGATGATTTTATGCTGCCAGAAAGAGTTGCATTTGGTACGTAGT
>WNNJ02001759.1:0-11753 GCA_012934845.2 Pomphorhynchus laevis
AAAGCTGCTGTCGGGCAAAAACTTGTTAGCCCTTATTGATCAGATTACTATTTGTTACTTCTAAGCGTCAAAAATGAACAAAAGCACTAATTTGTAGTATGAGTCATCTCGATGACGTGTCAACTGCCGGCTTAACGTTTGAAAAAAATATCATTTTCCCTAAACAGCTTAATTCGAACTGATGAATACTCGTAAACTAAAAACTTGCTTATCAGACCATCTCTATTTATGAAGGTCAATTCATTTGTTGCGTTATGGCGTGATTCCTTAAGTTACTAAAATATTGTCATGTGTATTACAAAGATTACATAAAACAAACATAATAACAACAGTCTAGCATTTAAATTAAAAAGGTCAAAATGTTAAAAACTATTGTAGATAAAAACGTCTACACTAAACGATAAGCATGCTATTTGTAACGTCTAAACTTTTTTACTGTCTGAAGACTAAATCAGTGGTATGATTCATTTGATGACGATTTGGCTCTCTGTTTGACTTTTAAAAATACCATTTTCTATAAATCGCTTAATTTTAGTGTCAAAATTATAGTAAACATAAATGTTGGTTATCAGATTTTCTTTATTTATATGAGGCTTTTAAGTGAAGCGTCATTGTGTCATTTTTATCATTTACAAGAATTTAGCATAAGTATTATCAGAATTGCATCGAAAATGCATGATAACCATGCTCATTGATTGTAAGAAAATACCGCAATGTGTTGAAAGCAGATGTTAGTTAATAACTTTTCAACATTTACGATCAGCATACTATTGGTCACTTCTAAACGTCAAAGATAACTAGAAGAACTCATCAGTCGTATGAATATCTTGATAACGTTTTAGCTGTCTGCTTGACTTTTAAAAAATCGTATTTTTATAAATCGCATTAATGTAGCGGTAAAATTATAAAAAACTTAAATCTTGATTATAATTTATCTTTATTTATATCAAGCGTTTTTAAAATGCGACATTGTGTCAGATTATTATCCTTTTAACGAATCTGGCATTTGTTTTATTAAGATTGTATAAAACATGCATGAAATCAATAGTCATAGATTTCGATGGAATACGGCATATGTCGAAAGCTGATGTCGGTTAACTGTTAAACACATAACGATCAGAATTCTATTTTACTTATAAACGTCAAAGATGAACGAAAGCACTCATCTGTAGTATGATCTATCTCGATGAGGTTTCGGCTGCCTGCTTGACTTTTGAAAAATAGCATTTTCTCCAAATAGCTCTATTCAAACTGCTAAATTCTCGTAAACAAAAAACTTGCTTATCAGACATCTCTATTCATATAAGTCAATTCATTTGTTGCGCCATAAGATCATTCGTTAAATATATTCAAAAGGTTGTCATATGTATCATTAAGATTGGATTAAACAAGCGTAATAACAACAGTCTAGCATTTTCATTGAAATATGCCAAAATCTTAAAAGCTGCTGTTTATTAAAAATGTCCACAGTTAACGATCAGCATACTATTTGTAACGTCTAAACTTCCATGATTACTGAAAGAACTAAGCAGTATTATGAGTTATTTTAATTTATATTTTGAGGTCTACCTGGTCTTTGAAAATATAGCATTTTCTATAAATTGTTTAATTTAAGCGCAAAATTATAGTAAACTTTAAGGTCGCTCCTTTTAAACTATCTTTATTTAAATCAAGTGTTTTAATTATGCAGGATTGTGTCGTTTATATTATTCAAATGAATTTGGCATGTGTATCATTCTCATTGCATCAAACAAGCATAATAACAATGGTCATGGATTTTAATGGACTACGGCAATATTTTGAAACTGCTGTCCCATAATTACAGGTCAACACTAACGATCATCATACTATTAATCACTTTAAAACGTCAAAGATGAACGGAAGAACTTTTCTGTTGTACAGGCTAACTTGATGACGTTTCGGCTGTGGGCTTGACTTTTAAAAAATACCATTTTCTAAAAATTTCTTAATTTTTGCGGCAAATTTATAGTAAACTTAAAACTGGCTTATTAGATCATTTTTATATTTATCTGTCGTTTTAATGATTTTTTCTTGTGCAATTTTATTTTCCTAAAAACGACATTGGCAGTTGTCAAATTAAGATTGCATCAAACATGCATGATTACAATGGTCATAAATTCAATGGAATACTACATCTTTTTAAAGCTGCTGTCAGGTAATAACTAGTCTACCAAAAAGATCAGAATACTATTCGTTACTTCTAAGCGTCAAAGATAAACAAAAGCAATCATATGTAGTATGATGCATCTCGATGAAGTGTATCATTGAAATTGCATTAAACAAGCATTATAAAAACAGTCCAGCACTTCATTGAAACAGGTCAAAATGTTGAATGGTAATGTAGAAAAAAAATAGGGCGCAGTCAACGATAAGCCTACTATTCGTCGAGTCTAAACTTCAGTGATGACTGGACGCACTATTTAATCGTATGATCTATCTCGATGACGTTTTGGCTCTCTGCTTGACTTTTAAATTAGCATTTTCTACAAATCGCTTAATTTTAGCGCAAATTTATGGTAAACATAAAAGTTGCTTACCAGATTATTGTTATTCATATCAGATGTTTTTTTAAGGCGCCATTGTGTCATTTTTTGTTATCATTTTTTAAGAATTTGGTATAATATCAATAGGCTTGCATCAAACATGTATGATAAACATGGTTATGTGTTTTTTAGAAAATACGGCAATATGTTGAAAGCTGCTGTTAGTTAATTACTGGTTTACACAAACGATCTGCATACGTTTTGTCACTGCTAAACGTCGAAGATAACTAAAAGAACTTATCATTAGTATAAGCTATCTTATTGACGTTTTGGCTTTCTGCTTGACTATTGAATAATCGCATTTTCTTAAAATCGCATTTTTAACCGACAAAATTATAGAAAACTTAAAACTTGCTTATAAAATCATCGGTAATTATATCAGTGGTTTTAAAAATGCGACATTTTGTCATTTTTTATCCTTAAAAAGAATTTGGAATTTGTATCATTAAGATTGCATAAAACATGCACGATAACAATTGTCATAGATTTCAATGAAATACGGCAAAATAGTGCAAGTGGCTGTCGGGTAACTGGTCAATTCATAACGATCAAAATACGATATGTCACTCCTAAACGTCAAAGATGAACAAAAGCATTCATCTGTAGTATGAGTCATCTCGATGACTCCTAGGCTGCCTGCTATACTTTTCACAAATAGCATTTTCTAAAAGAGATCAATTCAAACTGCTGAATTATCGTACACTATAAATTTGGTTATCAGACCATCAGTATTCATATCAGTCAATTCATTTATTGCGTCATAGTGTCATTCATTAAATTTATTCAAAAGATTGTCATAGGTATTATTGAGATTGAATTACACAAGCATAATAACAACAGTCCAGCATTTTATTGAAATAGGGCAAAATCTTGAAAGTTGTTGTTAGTTAAATTTGTCAAAAGTCAACGATCAGCATACTATTCGTCACGTCTGAACGTCCGCGATGACTGGAAGCACTAAGCAGTATTATGAGCCATCTTCATTACATTTTAACTGTCTGTCAGACTTTTGAAAAGTAAATTTTCTATAAATTGCCTTGTTGTAGTTGCAAAACTATAGTAAATTTAAAGGTTGCTTATTAGATTATATTTATTATCAGGCGTTTTAATGATGCAGGATGTGTCATTTTTTATTATTCAAATAGATTTGGCATGTGCATCATTACGATTGCATTAAAAAGGATGATAACAATCGTCATGGATTTCGATGGAATACGGAAATATATTGAATGCTGCCTTTGCTTAATAACTGGTCAACACTTACGATTAGCATTATAGTAATCACTTCTAAACGTAACAGATAAACTATAGAACTCTTGTGTTGTATTAGCTATTTTCGATAGCGTTTTGGCAGTCGGCTTGTCTTTTAAAAAAACGCACTTTTTATAAATTGCTTAATTTAAGCGCTAAAATTATAGTAAACTTTAAACTTTCTTATTAGTTCTTTTCTTAATAAATCAGTCGTCTTAATGATGCTTAATTGTGTCATTTTTTATCTTTTATAAGAATTTGGCATTTGTATAATAGAGATTGCATGAAACATGCATGATAACAATTGCAATGGATTTTACTGGACTACGGCAATTTTGAAAGCTGCTGTCGGGCAAAAACTTGTTAGCCCTTATTGATCAGATTACTATTTGTTACTTCTAAGCGTCAAAAATGAACAAAAGCACTACTTTGTAGTATGAGTCATCTCGATGACGTGTCAACTGCCGGCTTAACGTTTTTAAAAAAATATCATTTATTCTAAATAGCTTAATTTGAACTGATGAATACTCGTAAACGAAAAACTTGCTTATCAGACCATCTCTATTTATGAAGGTCAATTTATTTGTTGCGTCATGGTGTCATTCCTTAAGTTACTTAAATATTGTCATATGTATTACAAAGATTACATAAAACAAACATAATAACAACAGTCTAGCATTTAAATTAAAAAGGTCAAAATGTTTAAAACTATTGTAGATAAAAACGTCTACACTAAACGATAAGCATGCTATTTGTAACGTCTAAACGTTTTTACTGTCTGAAGACTAAATCAGTGGTATGATTCATTTGATGACGATTTGGCTCTCTGTTTGACTTTTAAAAATACCATTTTCTATAAATCGCTTAATTTTAGTGTCAAAATTATAGTAAACATAAATGTTGGTTATCAGATTTTCTTTATTTATATGAGGCTTTTAAGTGAAGCGTCATTGTGTCATTTTTATCATTTACAAGAATTTAGCATAAGTATTATCAGGATTGCATCGAAAATGCATGATAACCATGCTCATTGATTGTAAGAGAATACTCAATGTGTTGAAAGCAGATGTTAGTTAATAACTTTTCAACATTTACGATCAGCATACTATTGGTCACTTCTAAACGTCAAAGATAACTAGAAGAACTCATCAGTAGTATGAATATCTTGATAACGTTTTAGCTGTCTGCTTGACTTTTAAAAAATCGTATTTTTATAAATCGCATTAATGTAGCGGTAAAATTATAAAAAACTTAAATCTTGATTATAATTTATCTTTATTTATATCAAGCGTTTTTAAAATGCGACATTGTGTCATATTATTATCCTTTTAAAGAATCTGGCATTTGTTTTATTAAGATTGTATAAAACATGCATGAAATCAATAGTCATAGATTTCGATGGAATACGGCATATGTCGAAAGCTGATGTCGGTTAACTGTTAAACACATAACGATCAGAATTCTATTTTACTTATAAACGTCAAAGATGAACGAAAGCACTCATCTGTAGTATGATCTATCTCGATGAGGTTTCGGCTGCCTGCTTGACTTTTGAAAAATAGCATTTTCTCCAAATAGCTCTATTCAAACTGCTAAATTATCGTCAACAAAAAACTTGCTTATCAGACATCTCTATTCATATAAGTCAATTCATTTGTTGCGCCATTAAGATCATTCGTTAAATATATTCAAAAGGTTGTCATATGTATCATTAAGATTGGATTAAACAAGCGTAATAACAACAGTCTAGCATTTTCATTGAAATATGCCAAAATCTTAAAAGCTGCTGTTTATTAAAAATGTCCACAGTTAACGATCAGCATACTATTTGTAACGTCTAAACTTCCATTATTACTGAAAGAACTAATCAGTATTATGAGTTATTTTAATTTATATTTTGAGGTCTACCTGGTCTTTGAAAATATAGCATTTTCTATAAATTGTTTAATTTAAGCGCAAAATTATAGTAAACTTTAAGGTTGCTCCTTTTAAACTATCTTTATTTAAATCAAGTGTTTAAATTATGCAGGATTGTGTCGTTTTTATTATTCAAATGAATTTGGCATGTGTATCATTCTAATTGCATCAAACAAGCATAATAACAATGGTCATGGATTTTAATGGAGTACGGCAATATTTTGAAAGCTGCTGTCCAATAATTACAGGTCAACACTAACGATCATCATACTATTAATCACTTTAAAACTTCAAAGATGAACGGGAGAACTTTTCTGTTGTACAGGCTAACTTGATGACGTTTCGGCTGTGGGCTTGACTTTTAAAAAATACCATTTTCTAAAAATTGCTTAATTTTTGCGGCAAATTTATAGTAAACTTAAAACTGGCTTATTAGATCATTTTTATATTTATCTGTCGTTTTAATGATCCTTTCTTGTGCAATTTTATTATCCTAAAAACGACATTGGCAGTTGTCAAATTAAGATTGCATCAAACATGCATGATTACAATGGTCATAAATTCAATGGAATACTACATCTTTTTAAAGCTGCTGTCAGGTAATAACTAGTCTACCAAAAAGATCAGAATACTATTCGTTACTTCTAAGCGTCAAAGATAAACAAAAGCAATCATATGTAGTATGATGCATCTCGATGAAGTGTATTATTGAAATTGCATTAAACAAGGATTTTAAAAACAGTCCAGCACTTGATTGAAACAGGTCAAAATGTTGAAGGGTAATGTATATAAAAAATAGTGCGCAGTCAACGATAAGCCTACTATTCGTCGCGTCTAAACTTCAGTGATGACTGGACGCACTATTTAATCGTATGATCTATCTCGATGACGTTTTGGCTCTCTGCTTGACTTTTAAATTAGCATTTTCTACAAATCGCTTAATTTTAGCGCAAATTTATAATAAACTTAAAAGTTGCTTACCAGATTATTGTTATTCATATCAGATGTTTTTTAAGGCGCCATTGTGTCATTTTTTGTTATCATTTTTTAAGAATTTGGTATAATATCAATAGGCTTGCATTAAACATGCATGATAAACATGGTTATGTGTTTTTAGAAAATACGGCAATATGTTGAAAGCTGCTGTTAGTTAATTACTGGTTTACACAAACGATCTGCATACGTTTGGTCACTGCTAAACGTCAAAGATAACTAAAAGCACTTATCATTAGTATAAGCTATCTTATTGACGTTTTGGCTCTCTGCTTGACTTTTGAATAATCGCATTTTCTTAAAATCGCATTTTTAAGCGACAAAATTATAGAAAACTTAAAACTTGCTTATAAAATCATCGGTAAATATATATGTGGTTTAAAAAATGCGACATTTTGTCATTTTTTATCCTCTTAAAGAATTTGGCATTTGTATCATTAAGATTGCATAAAACATGCACGATAACAATTGTCATAGATTTCAATGAAATACTGCAAAATAGTGCAAGTGGCTGTCGGGTAACTGGTCAATTCATAACGATCAAAATACGATATGTCACTCCTAAACGTCAAAGATGAACAAAAGCATTCATCTGTAGTATGAGTCATCTCGATGACTCCTAGGCTGCCTGCTATACTTTTCACAAATAGCATTTTCTAAAAGAGATCAATTCAAACTGCTGAATTATCGTACACTAAAAATTTGGTTATCAGACCATCAGTATTCATATCAGTCAATTCATTTATTGCGTCATAGTGTCATTCATTAAATTTATTCAAAAGATTGTCATAGGTATTATTGAGATTGAATTACACAAGCATAATAACAACAGTCCAGCATTTCATTGAAATAGGGCAAAATCTTGAAAGTTGTTGTTAGTTAAATTTGTCAAAAGTCAACGATCAGCATACTATTCGTCACGTCTGAACGTCCGCGATGACTGGAAGCACTAAGCAGTATTATGAGCCATCTTCATTACATTTTAACTGTCTGCCAGACTTTTGAAAAGTAAATTTTCTATAAATTGCCTTGTTGTAGTTGCAAAACTATAGTAAATTTAAAGGTTGCTTATTAGATTATATTTATTATTATCAGTCGTTTTAATGATGCAAGATGTGTCATTTTTTATTATTCAAATAGATTTGGCATGTGCATCATTAAGATTGCATTAAAAAGGATGATAACAATCGTCATGGATTTCGATGGAATACGTAAATATATTGAAAGCTGCCTTTGCTTAATAACTGGTCAACACTTACGATTAGCATTATAGTAATCACTTCTAAACGTAACAGATAAACTATAGAACTCTTGTGTTGTATTAGCTATTTTCGATAACGTTTTGGCAGTCGGCTTGTCTTTAAAAAAATAGAACTCTTTATAAATTGCTTAATTTAAGCGCTAAAATTACAGTAAACTTTAAACTTTCTTATTAGTTCCTTTCTAAATAAATCAGTCGTCTTAATGATGCTTAATTGTGTCATTTTTTATCTTTTATAAGAATTTGGCATTTGTATAATCAAGATTGCATCAAACATGCATGATAACAATTGCAATGGATTTTACTGGACTACGGCAATTTTGAAAGCTGCTGTCGGGCAAAAACTTGTTAGCCCTTATTGATCAGATTACTATTTGTTACTTCTAAGCGTCAAAAATGAACAAAAGCACTAATTTGTAGTATGAGTCATCTCGATGACGTGTCAACTGCCGGCTTAACGTTTGAAAAAAATATCATTTTCCCTAAATAGCTTAATTCGAACTGATGAATACTCGTAAACTAAAAACTTGCTTATCAGACCATCTCTATTTATGAAGGTCAATTCATTTGTTGCGTCATGGTGTCATTCCTTAAGTTACTTAAATATTGTCATATGTATTACAAAGATTACATAAAACAAACATAATAACAACAGTCTAGCATTTAAATTAAAAAGGTCAAAATGTTAAAAACTATTGTAGATAAAAACGTCTACACTAAACGATAAGCATGCTATTTGTAACGTCTAAACGTTTTTACTGTCTGAAGACTAAATCAGTGGTATGATTCATTTGATGACGATTTGGCTCTCTGTTTGACTTTTAAAAATACCATTTTCTATAAATCGCTTAATTTTAGTGGCAAAATTATAGTAAACATAAATGTTGGTTATCAGATTTTCTTTATTTATATGAGGCTTTTAAGTGAAGCGTCATTGTGTCATTTTTATCATTTACAAGAATTTAGCATAAGTATTATCAGGATTGCATCGAAAATGCATGATAACCATGCTCATTGATTGTAAGAGAATACGGCAATGTGTTGAAAGCAGATGTTAGTTAATAACTTTTCAACATTTACGATCAGCATACTATTGGTCACTTCTAAACGTCAAAGATAACTAGAAGAACTCATCAGTAGTATGAATATCTTGATAACGTTTTAGCTGTCTGCTTGACTTTTAAAAAATCGTATTTTTATAAATCGCATTAATGTAGCGGTAAAATTATAAAAAACTTAAATCTTGATTATAATTTATCTTTATTTATATCAAGCGTTTTTAAAATGCGACATTGTGTCATTTTATTATCCTTTTAAAGAATCTGGCATTTGTTTTATTAAGATTGTATAAAACATGCATGAAATCAATAGTCATAGATTTCGATGGAATACGGCATATGTCGAAAGCTGATGTCGGTTAACTGTTAAACACATAACGATCAGAATTCTATTTTACTTATAAACGTCAAAGATGAACGAAAGCACTCATCTGTAGTATGATCTATCTCGATGAGGTTTCGGCTGCCTGCTTGACTTTTGAAAAATAGCATTTTCTCCAAATAGCTCTATTCAAACTGCTAAATTCTCGTAAACAAAAAACTTGCTTATCAGACATCTCTATTCATATAAGTCAATTCATTTGTTGCGTCATAAGATCATTCGTTAAATATATTCAAAAGGTTGTCATATGTATCATTAAGATTGGATTAAACAAGCGTAATAACAACAGTCTAGCATTTTCATTGAAATATGCCAAAATCTTAAAAGCTGCTGTTTATTAAAAATGTCCACAGTTAACGATCAGCATACTATTTGTAACGTCTAAACTTCCATGATTACTGAAAGAACTACTCAGTATTATGAGTTATTTTAATTTATATTTTGAGGTCTACCTGGTCTTTGAAAATATAGCATTTTCTATAAATTGTTTAATTTAAGCGCAAAATTATAGTAAACTTTAAGGTTGCTCCTTTTAAACTATCTTTATTTAAATCAAGTGTTTTAATTATGCAGGATTGTGTCGTTTTTATTATTCAAATGAATTTGGCATGTGTATCATTCTAATTGCATCAAACAAGCATAATAACAATGGTCATGGATTTTAATGGAGTACGGCAATATTTTGAAAGCTGCTGTCCCATAATTACAGGTCAACACTAACGATCATCATACTATTAATCACTTTAAAACGTCAAAGATGAACGGAAGAACTTTTCTGTTGTACAGGCTAACTTGATGACGTTTCGGCTGTGGGCTTGACTTTTAAAAAATACCATTTTCTAAAAATTGCTTAATTTTTGCGGCAAATTTATAGTAAACTTAAAACTGGCTTATTAGATCATTTTTATATTTATCTGTCGTTTTAATGATCCTTTCTTGTGCAATTTTATTATCCTACAAAAGACATTGGCAGTTGTCAAATTAAGATTGCATCAAACATGCATGATTACAATGGTCATAAATTCAATGGAATACTACATCTTTTTAAAGCTGCTGTCAGGTAATAACTAGTCTACCAAAAAGATCAGAATACTATTCGTTACTTCTAAGCGTTAAAGATAAACAAAAGCAATCATATGTAGTATGATGCATCTCGATGAAGTGTATCATTGAAATTGCATTAAACAAGCATTATAAAAACAGTCCAGCACTTCATTGAAACAGGTCAAAATGTTGAATGGTAATGTAGAAAAAAAATAGGGCGCAGTCAACGATAAGCCTACTATTCGTCGAGTCTAAACTTCAGTGATGACTGGACGCACTATTTAATCGTATGATCTATCTCGATGACGTTTTGGCTCTCTGCTTGACTTTTAAATTAGCATTTTCTACAAATCGCTTAATTTTAGCGCAAATTTATGGTAAACATAAAAGTTGCTTACCAGATTATTGTTATTCATATCAGATGTTTTTTTAAGGCGCCATTGTGTCATTTTTTGTTATCATTTTTTAAGAATTTGGTATAATATCAATAGGCTTGCATCAAACATGTATGATAAACATGGTTATGTGTTTTTAGAAAATACGGCAATATGTTGAAAGCTGCTGTTAGTTAATTACTGGTTTACACAAACGATCTGCATACGTTTTGTCACTGCTAAACGTCGAAGATAACTAAAAGAACTTATCATTAGTATAAGCTATCTTATTGACGTTTTGGCTTTCTGCTTGACTATTGAATAATCGCATTTTCTTAAAATCGCATTTTTAAGCGACAAAATTATAGAAAACTTAAAACTTGCTTATAAAATCATCGGTAATTATATCAGTGGTTTTAAAAATGCGACATTTTGTCATTTTTTATCCTTTAAAAGAATTTGGCATTTGTATCATTAAGATTGCATAAAACATGCACGATAACAATTGTCATAGATTTCAATGAAATACGGCAAAATAGTGCAAGTGGCTGTCGGGTAACTGGTCAATTCATAACGATCAAAATACGATATGTCACTCCTAAACGTCAAAGATGAACAAAAGCATTCATCTGTAGTATGAGTCATCTCGATGACTCCTAGGCTGCCTGCTATACTTTTCACAAATAGCATTTTCTAAAAGAGATCAATTCAAACTGCTGAATTATCGTACACTATAAATTTGGTTATCAGACCATCAGTATTCATATCAGTCAATTCATTTATTGCGTCATAGTGTCATTCATTAAATTTATTCAAAAGATTGTCATAGGTATTATTGAGATTGAATTACACAAGCATAATAACAACAGTCCAGCATTTTATTGAAATAGGGCAAAATCTTGAAAGTTG
>WNNJ02000178.1:0-138114 GCA_012934845.2 Pomphorhynchus laevis
TTTATTATTATAATATTAATATTACATAATATTATTTAACTTTATATTATAACTTTTATAATATTGTCGACAAAATTGTTGTCGAATTCCAAAAAATTAAAGTTTGCGTTTTTTTGAAATGTCAATGTTACTATATTATATTGTCAATTAATTGACATATCAATTTATTATAATAAATTAATAATTTATTATACGAACCGCTCTGTTACGAACCACTCTTAAACACAGATATTCCATTTTAGCTAGCTAGAAGGAAATTCTCTCACTGAGGTTATTACCTAAATGTAATTTTGTTTATTAAACTCAATGCGGCATCTATTTGTTAAGGAGTGGCTGATAGCAAAGCGAAATATCTCTGTTTTAAAGTTTTATTTGACCTTATGAGAATTAGTTTCCATTTTTTAAAGGTTGGAAGTACGCGCTCAAAAGAGGCGATAAATCTTCGGCATTGGTCAACTAATTTTTGAAGTTATTTGAGACGAAAAGATATCTTATTAATTGATATCGAATAACATAAAGATATCTTATTACTTGAGGAGGAATTTGCCTTATTAAATATTATTTATTACATAAATAATATAAATACAAATAATATATATTATATCTATATCTTTTATAAGGATCGTGATCTCTGTAGTAGTTTGGTTCGTGAACTGCCTCCACGACCCGACACCCGAACCAGTGGTTGACAGAAAAAAAAATTTAAATTTTTTTTTCTTGTCAAGAAATTGTTGCTGTTGAATTTTCGATATCGAATTTTTGAAGTTATTTGAGATAAAAAGATATTTTTTTTAATTGATATTGAATATTCGATAGCCAACTGCTATCATCACCAGGTTAAAATTATTGATAGTTGGCTATCGAAAATTCGATATTTAAATAAAATTTTGTATTTCACTCTCTCCTATTAGTAAATAATATAAATATTATTTATATAATATTATATTATATAAATATTATAATATATTATAATATTATAATATTATATTATATTATAATATATTATATTATAATATTTATATTTCACTCTCTTATATTAGTAAATAATATAAATATATCTTATTACTTGAAGAGGAATATGCCTTTTTTGTATTAAATATATATAATATATTAATATTTATATATTATATTTAATATATAATGTAAATATAAATAATATATTATATCTATATCTTTTATAGTATATCTTTTACTTGAAGACGAATATATTTAAGGAGCTATTCAAGCTTCTTAAATAATCAAACTTCTCAATAATCAAAAATAACAAAATAGTCTGTAAATTTATATATTTGTTTTTCAAATGAACTGTTATATTTTATTTAAATTGATCATATTAAATAAATATATATATTGAATATATATGGATTTTTAACAGAAAGCACGTTTGCGAGTTTTATACAAAGGTGTGTTATTTGGTAAATATTATTTGTGTTATTCTGGTAAAGGATACAATCATACATTTAATGATTATTCATTAAATCTCAGCAATTTTAAGAGAAATTTTAAGAGAAACCCACTCTTAGTCGATTGTTCGAGAAAAAACCCAAACGTGAGCCTTATAAAATTGTACATTTGATACCTTATTCTCAATGTTCTAGCAAATTTGTAGGTCAAATCAAAAAGGATTAAAACCAAGAGTATCTCAACACATATACACACTCAAAAGAGGCGATAAATCGTCAGCATTGGTCAACCACTGTCTTACGCATAATCCTCGTTTGACATCGTTCGAAATAGAAAGTGATTGAAAACAAAGGCTCATAAAAGAATCGATTTATATTAAAAGCAATGAGAAAATAATGGAAGGCGACAAAGATAACTGCAGCTTACGGATACCGATATAAATTTAAAGTTGAAGAATCACGCAATTATTCTAGAAATGCATGTGTATATAATACTAATGATTGATTCGCTACATGGAGAGATGTACTAACTCCTAAAGATGGATATTGCTTATCCAAAAGCTAGAGAACATTATATTTATTATTATATTTTTCTTGATGTATAAAAATAAAATTAAATTACATTTTTAAAGTTTAGAAATATATATTTTCTGAACATTTAGAAAAATATCGAAATGACATGTTTTCTTAATGCTTGTGCCCATAAAATTTCAAAACAATTTTTGTAAAATTTTTAATTTCTACAGCTTCATGTTTCCTCAAAAAGTTATTTTATATAACGGTTTTGTTTTTATTTTAGCAATTTTCTCAACGATGCGCAGGTGTTTGGAAACAGTTATCTGATCATGAGAAAAAGGTAGTATGCTTTATATTTTGAACTTTTAATTATAATTACATCGTTAATATAATATTTATCACTTTATAAATAATAAACGGGCTTTATCTAAGTTCAACTAAGATTATAAAGTTCGACTGTATTTAAATATTTAGTATTTTAAAATAATATCTTTTAATATTTGTATTTTAACACACTTTAATATTATATTTTTTTATATTATTATAATATTTTATAGTTTTAAAAAAAATATATCTTTATTGCAAGAAGTTCAGTTTTTGCTAAATTGTTTCATTATATAACATTTATATTGTTATATTTATATAGTTATATTGTTTTAATTGTTTCTAATGTTAAGTTTAGGCTTTTATTGATCTCGCATTGCACGACAAGATTCGCTATTTGCAGGAAATTGAAAGCTGGGAAATGAAAATGATGAAATCTGGTCATTTCGACGTTCTTCGTAGACGCAGTAGAGAAATCGCCATGAATTCAATGAAGTCGACAAATCAAACAGTACACGATGGACAAAAAGCGCACAAACGGAGTAAATCGGTCTAGTTTATTTAAGTATCGGTTAATGTTTGTATAATTAGATTAAATGACCAATGGTTATGTCTGTTATTAAGAAAAAGCATCCGAAATTGAAAAAAGTTTTTGTCAATTTTTTTTAAATCTATAACTTATTAAATGTCAAGATTATCGAGTATTTATTACATAGTAGAGTATACAATATATAATTGTTTTAACAATAAATTTTATTTAATGACAAAACAACGAAAATATCGTTCGTAAAAATATTTTACATAATTATTTAGTCTATAAGACACGGTTAATCCGAAGTATTAGTAAGCCCTAAGCGGCCAGGTTTTTCATACAGTGTCTGTGTGTAGCATTTCAACTAGTAATTTCAACGAGCATGCTCTAGGCAGCACACGACAATCACCTGCCTGTTTTTAATGTTGTATTTCAATTTTTAATTTCTTAATAAATTAATAAATTTTATTAATATTTATTATTTTTATAGTATTAAAATAATTTATTTCCTTCTCAAAATATTAGAAGTAATCGATGTGACGATGTCGTTTTGGATTAATTTTTTGTTTTAGATGCAAATGTGAAACATTTTTTACTGTTTGCTCACTTCTCTGTCATGAATATAACAAATTCATGATTTGATATTTTTAATGAGACAGCATATACTGAGATTGTGAATATCCGCGATAGAAGATATGAGAAATATTAGAAGTCTTATAAGACTTCTATAGAAGTCTTATATAGAAGGTATAAGACTTGTCGAATAAAGTTTGGTCCGATATAAATAAACTTAGATTTAATATAAATTAATCTTAGAAGATACAGTTTTTTTGGTTAAAAAGCAGATATGTCAATGAACAATTGAAAACAAGTAAAAGAGTTAACAAGTACAAAAGACCATTAAATGAAATGATTAATCATTCATTGTCATTTGTGAAACATATTAGAAACCTGATAGCATAGCAGTTCTACTATTAATTTATATCGTAAAGATATCATATTTAAATGACATATTTAAACCTAATAGCATAGCAGTTCTACTTTTAATTTATATCGTAAAGATGACATATTTAAATTTACAAGAAACATATTTTTGCATGAGCATTCATGCATACCATATAATATAAAATATAATACATTAAATAATGAAATTTTAAGAATTGCAACAATATGTAATGATATTGGCTTTCTTCAAAATCATTTAAATAATTTAATAGATACATATTTTAAACTAGGTTACTATAAAAATAACATCAAGCAGAAAATAGTAAAATATATAAATCAACACAATAATATAAAGAATAAATTTAAACTCTTAAGTGGCAAATTTGGCAAATTTTTATGGATGGATAATAAATAATATACTTTGTATTAGAATAAGATACTAGATAGTTATTTCAGAGGAAATACATCATTAGCATGTATTTGGCCCCGCTGCTATGTTGGGTAGAGGAGTTAGGGCCGAAACCTGATAGCATAGCAGTTCCTCCTGATGACCTCTAATTCTTATTCTGATACAACGTCTGTTATTTATTAGTCAATTCATAGAAATAAAGTTTGTTTTAAATTTCATTTTTTTATTTTAACTTTATATAAATTAAATAAAATCTTATAACAATTATTAATTTTTTTATTTAATTATTTAATTTTGATTTAAAAATTATAATTATATAATTATATAATTATAATTATATTTTTATAATTATATTAAATACGTAGACTCAGTTAGCTGATTTGATTATCTAATCTATGCAAGAGCATTTTTTAACAAATTGTTCTTTTAAATTCTTCTTTTAATTCTACAAAAAGAATGTTATTTTGCACAATGATATTGACATTGTCTGATGCACGCAACTTTTTATAATTAGATCAGTTAACTGATTCCATGTATTTTGTATATAAATTTAAAATACTTAAATATCATTATTGATATAATAATTTAATATTTATTAAATATATATTTGGATCACGTATGTTACGTAAACCCAAGTTTGAACAAACTCACATTTTCTGAATCAGGATAATTAATTAGTTTTAATAACAAATCATTAATGAGTTAAATGTTGTAGATATTCAAAAGACGAAACGAGTGTTTATTTTTCTCAGATATGAGTGTTGTCGTAGGTACTTCTAATAATTGTGTTTGTTAATTATAAATACTTTTCTCTAAGGCGGTGGACGAGGCTTCATAGGTAAACACTTGGTTAGCTCTTTGCGTAACAAATTTAAAGTTCACATTATATCAAGACAACCGAAACAACTAAATGAAATAAGCTGGGTACCTTTTTAGTTTGACATTTAAAGATATAAAATGTTGTTGTTTTTCAGGACTCTATAAAGTATGATGGATTGCCTTCTGACTGTTTCGCAGTGGTAGCTCTCCAAGGAACAACTCTCCTAAAGCCGTTTCGTAAATTTAACCAACAAGTACGAGAGGAAATCTATTCTAGTCGCATTGATACAATGCGGACATTGACAAGCGCTATAAGCAAGATGTCAAATCCATCACAGGTTTCAGTTTTAGTGAGCATGTCCGGTGTTGGCTTCTATCCACCAAGTGTGTCTATGGACTACACAGAAAGTTGGACTGATAAGGACAACAACGAATCGAACAAAGACTTTATAAGAACGCTATCAATAGACTGGGAAGAGACCAGTAAACCACCAAATACTACTCGCCATGTAATCTTACGTTTGGGTAGGTTGTAGGTTTGCCGTCGTTTAATTGTCGATTTGCTTATTGGGTCCAACATAAATTCTATCGATAAAATAATAAAATAAATATAAATATAAAATTCGTAAAAGTAATTTATAACAATTTTGCCAAGTGTGCTGTTTTCAAAGAATTTTTTAAATAGGAGAGTTAATTTTTTAAATACGGGCCATCTGACTTACATAAATTTATTAATTTAAAATACCACTCGACAGAAGCTGTAGAAAATTATTCGTACAATTTTCTACTCCACTTTGACTGTAACCTCGAAAAGGTAAAAATATTTTGCCTAGCATTTTCAATTGCTTTTCTAGAAGTAAAAACGATAACCATATGAAATGTAGCAGTATCATTTCAATAATATTTACATGTAAAGTGAATTTAGGAATCGTCAAAAAATAGTAATGAAACATTTAATTTTTGTAATAAAACATATACTCAAAACTTTAGGAATCGTTTGTTGTAATCTTTATTATTTTAATCTAATTAGTACTTGTTGATCAATCAATTTTATTAGAACCAAATAATTCTAATCATTTTGATTTTCTTATATGAGTAATAACCAAATGTTTATTATTAGATATTTTATCTATTTTTAAATTTTTATTAATATTTCCTTATTAATTACTCTATAAGTAATTAATAAGTCATTATTAATTATAGATAATGACATTAATATTAAATGTATTAATGTATATTTTATTAATATTAAATGTATTAATTATTTACAATTCTTTGTTATGGCATATTATGAAAAAATCATTGAACAATATTTACCTTAAAACAAATTATTCGTTGAAGTTAATGCTATAAAGCTTAATTATTTGCTAAACGTTACACAATTCTGATTAATTATAAGCGTAAATTGTATTTTCTTTTAATAATATTTCTCAACTTAAAATGAATTTTAAATGAAAATGTAAAATAAGTTTTATTAAAATTTTATTAAAGATTTATTTTAATTTTATTTTTTAATATTTTTTTATTATTATTTTTGTCATCACATCATTTACATTGCTTGATCAAATCAAATCAACTGACAGAGTCTACGTATTTAATATAATAATGCTAAAAAACAAAACATAATAATGCTAAATCAAAAAGTAATAATTAAATAATAAAATTGATAATTGTTTATAGATTTTATTTAATTAAAATCAAGTTAAAAAAACTGAAATTTAAAATAAACGTCATTTTTATGAATTGACTAATAAAAGACGTTGTATCAGAATAAGAATTAGAGGTCATCAGGAGGAACTGCTATGCTATCAGGTTTCGATCCCTAACTCCTCTACCCAACATAGCAGCGGGGCCAAATACATGCTAATGATGTATTTCCTCTGAAATAACTATCTAGTATCTTATTCCTAATACAAAGTATATTATTTATTATCCATCCATAAATAAATAAATAATTGTTTTTAGATTTTCTATAATTTAAATCAAGTTAAAATAAAAAATTGAAATTTAAAATAAACGTCATTTTTATGAATTGACTAATAAATAACAGACGTTGTATCAGAATAAGAATTAGAGGTCGTCATGAGGAACTGCTATGCTATCAGGTTTTTTTGTACAATTTTTTACATAAAAAATTAATATATTAACTGATTATCTTAAAACTCTTAATTCAGTTAAGACGTTAATTCTTGAATGATTGTTTTATCAGGACTAGTATTAGGAAAAGATGGTGGTCTAATTAAAAGTTTGTATCCCTCGTTTTGGTTTGGTTTTGGAAGTACGTTTTCTGATGGATCACAGTGGTTTCCTTGGATTCACGTGGACGATGTTGCATCGTTGATAGTAGAAGCAATTATTTCGTCATCAATGAAAGGAATTTATAATCTTGTTGCACCATCTGATCCGATTACCAATGCTGAATTTGCTAAAGAGTTTGCCAGATCATTTAGTCCAAGTCGACCAATGATTCTTTCGACACCGAAATTCGCTCTAAATTTGATGTTCGGAGCCGAACTTACGAATTCTGTCATTTGCAGTGGTCTTCGTGTTCGTTCTGAACGAATTACTGCTGATCTTCCTGATTTTAGATTTAAATACTCGACAATACAGGAAGCGTGTTCTAGCTTTCATAGTTAAAATAAATGTTTACTGTGTAGATTAGAAGAATTAGAAGTACAAGATTTTGTCATTATATTTTGTTTTGTCATTATCTGACCGATTAGCGTTATTTGTTAGATATTATGAATCTTTTATAGCGTTGTTGAATGTGCTCGCAAACTAAATAAATTCGTTGTTATTTAAATAAATCAATCGTTTTACACGAAATATTGCGAAGATAATAATCAAAAATAATATTTTGTTAAAAATAAATTAAAAATTTTAATGCTTAGGATATTTTTAAATAGTTTTCATTGCTAGTTGTTTTCCTTTTTTAAAAATACAGACTCATTGTCTGTATTTTATTCAATTCCATATCTTTTTCCTCGTGAGTTGAATCAACTCGGTTGTAAAGTATCGGTTTTGGAAAAAGATTGAATATCAATACTCTTGCTTGTACGCCTCTGTGAATTTTATAGAATTCGTTAAAGATTGGCTCACCGATTACATCGACCACATTTGCATCAAATTGCTAAATAAAGAATTGTATTTATTAAATATTGAATATTAAATATTAAATATTTATTCAATATTGTTGAAAGTACTTACATTTGAACAAACCTTGCAAGTAGTTGGGGATATGTAAAATAGTCTACCATTTACGGATATGCAACCAACGTGACTGTCGTGGCGCACAGTAAACGTTTGATACTGCTTTCCAAAATCAGATAATTCCAATATTTGCTATAATACAAAATAAAATCGTTCAACTTTCTTATTTAGATGTTTAAAACAAAATTTTGAAGAATACATTTTAATGTGACTTTTATCAAGGAGGTTTAGGAAAATGTAAAATACAAGAACATTACCAGATCAACTTTAAGAAACAATTTTTATTTTCATTGTTATATAATATACAGCATAATAGTCAAACTATATTTCATAAACATATGAGATTAATAGGACATGATATTAAAAACTGTAAATTATTTATTTTAGAACATATTATCGAAGAAAACATTTCAATATTAAATCAAAAACTATTAGAAAAAGAAGATTTTTGGATTAAAACGCTTAATTCCATGTACCCATTAGGATTGAATGACGTGGTACAAGGAATTGGCAGAAGTAGTATAATACATAATAAACAACTATATTATAATAATCCGGTATAACGCAAACCAAGAAGTCATGGTGATAAAAGGAATAGGAAAAATAGAGTTAAAAATATTAAAAAAGATATGTATATAAATGAACAATTAGAAATATTAAAACAACTTTTAAGCGATAATAAACTAACAGATCATTATCTTTTTTCCCCTACTTATAGGAAAAACATATCAAATGTTAAAAACTGTTTAGGCAACACATATATAATATGCAGCATAATAGTCAAAATATATCTCATAAACATATGAGATTTATTGGACATGATATTAAAAACTGTAAATTATTTATTTTAGAACATATTATCGAAGAAAAACTGGTGGCCTAGCTAGAGATATTCAGCGATTTCTCCAGGTTGCGAATTTAGGAATGGGCCATAGATATGTGAGTTAGCTGCGACATAAACCATCATGTGGTCTAATAAGCAGCCGAGGGCAGCAGCGGGTGTATTACGATAGTGGTGGAACACTGAATAGCAACTGGTGTTTCTATTAATTGCCATCTACCGAAATCCGTGCTAATACACTGACATAGCGAGTATGTTCCGCTATCAAAAAGTATATGTGCTCCCTTGGGTGTGGCGAACCCTCGCGGTATCCCAGCCTCTACACAATACGTGAAAATGAAAAATGAAAGTACAAGTAAAAGCGTCTACAAAAATTGATCAATGCTCAAATACTAATTCAAAGGATCAGCAGACTTGTTTTCCCGGATTCCAAAGCCGGGGCCTGTGTCACATCCGCATTGCTACCATCAATGCTAGGACTCTTTTCCAACCTGGCTAATCAAGTATGCTAGCACGTACCTTGGATATACATAAAGTCGATATTTGTTGCATCTCTGAATTCTGATTACCTGATACTAATAAATCATGCATCAATGTTCCAAATGAAAATTACAGACACACAATGTACCACTGTGGCCTTACTAAAACTCTGGTCGAAACGATGTGACAATTGTAATCGTACTAGTTTAGCTGACTATCTAATTGTTTGGCAGCTAATATCTAATAGGCTGGCCTTAGTTTGTCTAAAGAGAAATAATGTGAACTGGACCATATTTTGTGTATGCTCTCACGAACTTCATCTGTCAATCACTAGTGAATGCTTTCTACAAAGATCTTGACTTTGCTTTAGGCAACGTGCCTTCCTAAGATATCTTTATAGTTGTAGGTGACTTCAATGTGCAACTCCAGTACTCAAAGTTGACAGTCCCTTTTGTGGGTTGGCAAGCAATTGGAAAACATATATGCCCAAATGGCGAAAAATTAATGAACACACTTTTTACCCATTATCTCATTGCATCAAATACATGCTTTTGACATAAAAAAATCGTAATCTTGAAACATGGAAGTTTCCAAATGAACAGGGGCGTATTCAAATCGATTACATTCTCGTTCGAAGAAGATGTCGTAATCTGATAGCTGATTGTAGATCATATTGGAGAACAGATGTAATAACTGGCCATGCTCTTTTATTAATGAAATTACAACGATTAAAGTTTCACTTAACCCAACGACTTAGAGCTGACTTCGTAGCTGACTCGTTTAATAAATGACAAAATTACCAGAGTTAACTTTGAGAACAATCTAAGCCAAATGCTAGATAAATCGCACAAACCTTTGAGCGTCAATGATAGATGGACAACTGCGAGAGGCGATATGCTCTACAGCCTCTAAACTTCTTTCTCAAAAGCAAAATAGCAAAAAGCCATTGATTAGTAATACAACTCTGGATATATCAGACATACGGAAAGCTACAATAGGGTTTTCATCGAAAAAAGTTCTGAAATTACGAAACTTCTTAGATTAAGCGTTCGTAATGATAAGAAAAGATTCTGGAAAGATCTCGCGACATAATTGGATGATAGTAGATGAAAGTATCTTTATTATCTTTAAATAAAAGATAATAAAAGATAAAAGTACGAACAACGAAACTATTATTTGCATAAAATAATAAATAATAGCTACGGTTTTACCAATTTGATTTTATTCAATGACTTTATATCATAAATTTGGTTTATAAATTTTAATAAATAAATTTATAAATTACTTTAAATGTTTTTTATTCATATATAAATTTTATATGACCAACTTCCTTTATAATTGCAGACACTTGTGAAGATCCAAATACCAGTGTATTTTGTCCAATTAACGCCACGTGATATTTAAGATGGTGTTTCTTTGGTACCTACATTGTTGTTTGTTTATACTTATGTTAATCCATGCTAATTCACCCTTATTAGATTTACTGGGTAATCAGGATATGTCATTGCCACGTATTTAGCTCCACTTAGATTTGTAAAATTAGATAATCCAACAAAAATTTCTTTTCCTTAATTAAATAAATAATAAATAATAATACAAGAATTCTTATAAATAATATAAAATTTACGTTAATAAATTAACGTGACATTTTAAACCTTTTCTAATAACTCTTTTAAACTCAAGGAATGTTAATCGATACCGTGATTGCTTTATACTGTACGCGATATTATTCTTCAGACACTCCATTTTTAAAAACATTTCGTTTACCGTTGATAATTTCCGATAAAAATCTCGGAAATATATAATTATTGAATTGCGAATTAAGATGCTATCAACTTATATTTAAGTTGATTATACAAGAACTATCGAAATATTGTAATTTATGGAATAGCAATGATTCGTTTCTGTAAATTTACAAAACTATAAGAAATAAATGGATATTTTCAATAGTTTATTCATGCGAAGAGTTTTAACTTTATCTGTTATTTTTTCAATTACAATTCCACAATTTCCTTTATTTTTTGTCTACTATTTTCATTGATCTTTTAAGTTCTTGTATTTGCTTCATTTGCTTTGTTTTTGTTGTTTTTCCTTTGTTAGAAATATATCCATCCTGATATGTTTATAGAAATAACATATCTCTACTATTCCTTATTGCCTAAATTTTATAACATATTTGTCAATCGTTACTTCAACATTATTGGAAGAGTTAATGCGATATATTTACTATTGGCATTATTAATTGACATGTTATATTTTGAACAATTTCAAAATATGATGTTCATATAAATAATGGAAAAGAAACAAATCTATTCTTTATTACAAATATATCCATCTTGATCTGTATTTTAAGTTTTTTAATATCCAGGAACAATCATGTTCTTGAATATTTGAAAAATTTTCAATTATATTTTTGTTACATTTTTAATATGTTTTCTTTGATGTTTTTTCCTTTGTATAAATGGCACAAACAAATTTTCTGTGGCAAAATTGTGTTCTTTTGTGGAATTCAAAATTCAATTGTGGAATTGAAAAACGAAACAAATTAAATTTAAAATAATTTGTCCTTCCAAACAGGAAGGACAATATTTGACACTTAAGATTCTCTCAAGGCAGACAATTTTGAATTATATTTAATACAAAATCTAAAATCCCTCAGCTTAATTTGCTAACTTAATATTTAATTTTTAACGACAATTTTAATTGTCAATTTAATTATTTGATAGCAATGAATAAAAATAGTCGTGAAAGCTAGTTAGAAAGATATAAACGAACACATTTGAGTTAAAAATAAATTAGGTAAATAGATCAAAATTACCTGAAATGGATGTAAAGTATGTATAAATCGAAATTAAAGCAATAATCATTCGTTCAAAAATGCTAAAATCAGTGGAATAATTCACAAAGTAAAACAATATAACGTTTTAATCAATCATCTAAGATACTTCATATTTTTGATCGATATGATAATTATTTTATTATATACTATATAATATTATGTTATTATTCATAATAACTAAACAATAGCATTTGAATTTCATTATTGACTACTGGATATATAAAAATAAATATATTGAATATGCTGAATATATATTTATGTATACAGGGTGAAAGAATACTACATTCATAGTTTCACTATGAAATGATTCTAATTTGTATATGATAATTGGGAGTTAAAATGGATTACCTGTAAATAATATGTCTCCAGCAGATATTTGTGCATATTGGTCATCACACTGTCGTACATCTAACCCTTCTCTACGTAAGACAACTTTCATTCTCTCTACCTAATAATTAAATACAATAAATCATCTAAAAATATTAATTTTCAATTAATACTAATAGCATTACAGCTGTCAGACCGCTATTAGGCATGAAATATACTTTATAATAAAGAATTAATTAGTATACTTTGGATGCAATTTACAATTGTAATTATATTCCACGATAAAACATATTCTATGTTTTACGATTCACCTAAGAATTAAGAAGATATGCAATGTTACCAATTCCTAAATTTACTCTTTAATGATATTTGAATTTGGTTTTAGACCTCTTTTACTTATCAAATCACAATATATAAAAGCATTTATGTTTAGATTTCTTTTTAATTTTTTTCCTTTTTACAAATTCAGGTTCTTTAAAGCATTCCATTATATTTTGCTTGCAATAAAAACAAGAAGAAATGCAACAAGGGCAAATCATCATAAATATAAACACCTCCTTCTGGCGTTTTTCGACTTTCAGTTTAGAGAGTAGAGCGATCCCATCTATAACAGCTGCAGTTTCACCAGTAAAGCAACACATTGGGTTGTCTTCGGATGCTGCCAATTCAATAACGTCTACTCCTACTAACCTAAATATTAGAACGCATTTAATTAAAAGTTTAAGTGTAAAATATTTTATTGGTATTTAATTTGATTCAAATATATCAATTATAATTCAAAATATAATTTAATATGAACAATATCAGTTTAATTTAATGTTTTATTTTATATTGTTCAGGCGTTTAAATATCGAAAGAAATAAGATTATTAAAGATAAGACTATTTAAATTACTGATTATTGATCAGTAATAATTAAAGATTATTACTGATCAATTTTCGACTATTGCAATAGTCATTCTTTATTTAAAAATTAAAAAATTAAAAAAATTTAAATAAAATTTTAAAAGTTTAATTTAATTTAACTTTAAAATTCATTTAATGTTTATAAAAAATAGAATATTATATTTATAAAGCGGATGACTGTAAACTTGTCAACTTAGTTATGAACTTAGCAAAACAAATTACTGAAGTGATCGGGAATTTTCAATATGAAGAAGAAAACAAGTCATGTTGGGATATACGGGAGATCTCTTAGAATGATTGCAACGAAAATACATCGCTTAAACAGGCAATCCACTTAGTACACTAATTTAACAACATCAATGTGCAATAAGACATAGGCCACATCCGTAGCCATTTTAAATCAAATACAGACCAATGCTCGTGTTATTATAGAAACGCTCTACATTAGAAAAGAGAGAAGTGATGAAGGAAATAAGCCAGATTACGACATACTGTTTCACAACACAACTTTTAGCAACATTATTTTTACTGTGCAATACCCGTATTTTTTATTCTCAAAAATTATTTATAAAAATACAATATTTCGCATATATGATATTTCGCACATTTATACATATATACATATAGTTTGTACCATTGTATACACATTGATATTTAATATTTATTTAATTAATATTTAAGTAATTATTTATGTTGTATATTATTAAAATAATACATACAATATTTATTTTGTGTATTGCAAAATACGTAGACCTATTTAACTTATCTAATTACAACAAATATTTATGTGAAAATATATTTTTTCGCATAAAATATTTTTTCACATAATGCATAAGAAATAATTAATTTCTTTGTTAAAAATTAGAAATAATTAATGAAATGTATTATATGCAGTTTTCAAAAACATAAACCTGTTTATGAATTTCCTTTTTTAATTTACCTTAATGCTAGAATAAAACTGGCGTGCTGCTGTCTCGCTGCTTTCAAGTCAAAATAGCGTTTGTAATTATTAAGCTGTAAAGCTTTCTGGAATAACGAATTTGGTATTCGTGACACAATAGCATGTGTGAATTGATAGCTTGATTTCATAAATAACAAATCCCTTTTTTATCTAAAATGTCATTTAAATCATTTTTTTTAATTTTTATTTAAATTTTAAAATTAAAATTTAATCAAATTTTGTAAATTTATCAAAGTCAATTATTTAACGGTATACCTACTATATATCTTAATCTTTTTAAAATTAAAATTTAATCAAATTTTGTAAATTTATCAAAGTCAATTATTTAACGGTATACCTACTATATATCTTGATCTGTAAGATATAATATATAAACATACAATCTCCGAGTTATCTATTGATTTTTAATTCGAAAACATCGAATTAAAGAATTATTGGAGCTGGATCAAAGAAAGAAGGACAACTTTATTTGATATTTCGCTAACTTCTGTTAGCATCAACAGAAAATTATGTAATTTTCTGAAGATGCTAACAGAAGTTAGCGAAATATCATAAATAATTTCTTTCTTTGATCCAGCTCCAATAATTCTTTAGAATAATTATCTATACTTTCGCACAATAAAGCTGCGTTATAACACAGCCAGTCATTAAGTCTAAGAATCAAAGTCGGTATAATTAAATTCGAAACATTCTACAAATTATAGTTATCAGCTTTATTCTGACAAGCTTTAAGAACATTTAGTGAAACTATGCAGTTTCAAGAAATCGACACCTACATTAATTTGCACAACATGAAATTAGCTTCAATTGATCATTTATAAATAATTGATTTTTGATAAAATTGTAATTGATAACACAAGCTCTAACACAATTTATAACACATAATTATCAACGAACCTTTTTGTAATAATTTTGTAAATAATATTGGAGTTTTTATGAATGTAATAAACATCAAGAATTTTTATATTTAAACAATTGGTTTCTTTTGCTAAAACAACAGATCTAATTTAAAGTATGATCTACAATAGCCCTACTTAGGCCCTTTTCAGTGTGTATTTGTGATGCTTTAATCTAGTCTCTTCTGGTTGGCCTGTTTGACCCACATATATTTTATCGCATTCTAAACAAGAAATTTTATAAATACCTCCATCATTATCATGTTTGGGTTTCTTTTTCAAAATGCTGTGTAACTTCGGTATTTTACTATTTTACAAAACAATATGCTAACAGAAGTTAATAAATTAATAAAATAAATGATTATTTAAACAAAAGGGTCGTTTACAGCATATTTATATAATATTTAAAGTCACTTCAGGTTTATTATTTGGCATAATAATATTGGAGTTTTTATGAATGTAATAAACCTGAAGAATTTTTCTATTTAAACAATGGTTATTTTGTAGAATTGCTATTAAAGCAAATAGCTAATCGGAAAGATTATTCGATATGCTAAAAAGCTGATGTGAAATCGATTTTTCGAATTTTCAATATTCGAACACATTTTAATTAACTTCTGCATTTTAATGAATCAAAAAGGGGGGATTTTATTTGATATTTCGCTAACCTTTATTAGCATCTCCAGAAAATTATATCTTTAATGTAATTTTCTGAAGACGCTAACAGATTTTAGAGAAATATCAAATAAAATGTTCCCCCTTTTTGATTACAAGAGTATATTACTTACCAAAGAATTATTAGAGCTGGATCAAAAAAGGGCAAATTTTTATTTGATATTTTCGCTAAACTCTTTTAGCATCTTTAGTAATTTTTAGTAATTTTCTGAAGATGCTAACAGATTTTAGCGAAATATCAAATAAAATATCCTCTTTATATATTATAAAAAATATTATATTATATAATATATAATAATATATAAATATTAAAAGCAAATATTTAATATTCAAGGCATTCGCCATTACAATATACTGTAAATATATCAGTTTTAAACCAATAAAAATTTACAGTTTGCTTTAATATGAAAAAAATAAAAAGATAATTTACATTGCTAATGAAAAATTAGAAATGTAAATTGTCCCCATTCTTGTCTAACGTCTTGTTGGTGACTTGTCGCGCATAACTCAACCCTTTGATTTTCATATCATTCAATACGCAGATGATATCCTTCTAGCTTGTCCAATATCGGTGACCTTACCCTGCAATTACCTTAATTCAATTCAGATGATCTTCAACTGCGAAAAATCTAACGTCTTATGACTGACTCCCGTCAACGTGATATTTATTTCTCCCATGCACTGTTTGATGGTAAGGTTCTCCCCATAGTCGACCATTTGAAATTTCTTAGTTTTTTTATGAACAATCTTTCTTACGAGTGGAATAGAACAATCTTTCTATTTTACGCTTTGTTAATGAAAACGTTTGTTCTTGCTCTTTTCTTCTGCGTGACCTTCGACGTATTTGTAGAATAGTTAATCTGCATATCTGCAGACAACTTATTTCTTCCTCTTCCTGCAACTG
Organism: Pomphorhynchus laevis; assembly: GCA_012934845.2. Taxonomy (NCBI): domain Eukaryota; kingdom Metazoa; phylum Acanthocephala; class Palaeacanthocephala; order Echinorhynchida; family Pomphorhynchidae; genus Pomphorhynchus; species Pomphorhynchus laevis. The sequence goes on from WNNJ02000178.1 coordinate 16,986, forward strand.
GATTAATGGATCAGTTTACTCGATACATTAATAGATTTACTAGATTTAGTTGCCCTCTTTAACTCGTTGTCCACACAGCCGCTTGTATCTTATTAAAACTCTTCCGACGTTTTAATCATATTTATTGTCATCAATTGCTTATTATAGCATTTCTCAAAGCGTCACCAAAGACGCAAACTATTTCTTGTTTTTCGTTTCTGAGCATCCCACTCACTATCCTATCTTGAACTTCCTACGACTCAGTCCATATTTCTTCTCTAACTCTACGATCCAGTTACACTAATCTCTGAGCCATTCCTAGATATTGCACTAACTATAGCCTCCAGGCATACCGGTTTCCCAGGACACTAGCATGAAACCGCCTTCCGTTAGCATTTGTTCATTTTTCTCCTTTCACACCTTTAAACAGCCCATTTTAATCCACTCTTCTCCCTCGGCAGTCTGGCCTGATCTTTATTCATTTCACATCTGTCCCTCCGACGTATATATTTTGTTCATTAAAACCAAAATTCATTGTAGGTAATGCTAACGATAAACCTAATATATTGCATCCTTTACATATTTCTTATCAGTGTATAGTGCTGGGTTTGATTTTTTCATTTTTAAATTAATTAACCTGTAAGTGGTATCGTTTACATTTGTCACATAAAATAAATTATATTCCACAATCATGAAGTGCCTTGTCTGTATTGTACAACCGTCCATATAAAATAAAACATCGATCAAAAATTTCTCAATTGAAAGCGAAAGAATGATTTAATGTTTAAAACAGATTTTCTAACATCCCAATTGAAATTTCAATCATAAAAATATTTAAAAATTGTATATACACTTACATAAATTAATGATACACACTGCGATCAGAATCTCCTTTACAACGTATTGTGTAAAATAGTTTTATGATCGTCAAATGATCAGATATTTACAAAATGTGAAATATGCATCATTTAATAAATCACCTGTAAAATTAACAATCAGAGCATAATGAAAGATTCTTATGGGATAATATGAATATTACTGAATTACTGAATCTTTATTCAGATAGAGATTCAGTAATACTTTATTCAGTATTATTCAAATAATACTGAATCTTTATAAAGTATTATCAACTAACAATTTGTTTTGCATATTTTATCCATAAATTTTATTTGCATTTTGTCTTGCTTGCTCTCGACAAGTTCTCTAAATCCCAGCGATGAATACGGTTTATGTTGCATTCTGTAGATATTTCAAGTGTATGAATTTGTACCTGAAGGATGTAAATCCATACATTAATGACGATTTCCTCCCAGCAGAGGAGGAACCCGTCACTGATGAGACAATATGTCGAAACAGCAACCCTAGGTTGCTTGTTTCTTTTCACATTGAGATAGTTTACAGGAATTTATTCCATTTATATGCTTATCCCCTCACCTTTTTTTCTGATAGTACATTCTGCTAGGAGTACAAATACTGTTCATATTCAATGCCTTTATAAAATAGATAATTACATGAGTTCCAAGTGATTTTATAGTAATGCTATTTTAATAATAGTTATTTTTATTAATATAAATATTATTAAATGCGTTCTGAAAATTAATTTGAACAAATAACTGTTGAGAATTAGATTTTTAATAATTAACTATAATAAATTTGTTTATAATTAGCTATTTGAAAAAAATAACTATCTTTTCAATTTGACAAAATCTAAATGTTTTCGCTGCGAAAACATTTAGATTGATATCATAGCGTTAAGTTGCATTTGCTGCGAATACAACTTTTTGCATTGATCTAAATAGCCGTAAATACAAATTAATACAAATGTGCATTAATGACTAACCATATTATATTCATATGTAATATCATATTACATATTATATAGATTATTGGCTTATTATTTATAAATCAATAAATTATTTCTAAATTAAACTGTAAATAAAATTTAATTCAAATTTAATTTTGGCTTATAATTGTTTTTATTATGTAAAAAATATGTTAATAAAGATTTTAAAGAAAAGTACATTTAATTTTTGAAATCGAAGATATAAACACATATCTAGGCTGATATCAAAAAGATAAAATATGCGATTTTTAGGAAAACATAATTTCATCACACTTGCATTTTCTCAGAAAAGGAAACTTTTTTCCTATATTTTAGATGAAATTGATTTACTCAAAACTAATTATCAAATGTACTTACAACGGGATTCAGAAAAAATACATATCAACTAAACACATCAAAGAATTAAGCAAATATTAATTTATTTTGTAAAAGTACCTTTAATCTTTGAAATCGAAGAGATAAACACGTATCTAGGCTGATATCAAAAAGATAAAATATGCTCTTTTTAGGAAAATATAATTTCTCAGAAAATAAATTATTTTATTTTTCATCCCTGGATGAAATTGATTTACTAAAAGCATTAAAATTTCCCATACATTACTTATTTTACATAAACATTTATTTATTAACATCGATATCATCGCTTTGAGTAATCAGAAGCAGCAAATGTACTTTGTGATATATACATAATTAAAATAATCAAATTTTTGTATAACAGTTACATAATTAAAATCTAGTGGATACGTTTAAAATATATTTTCAAATAGCAGAAATAACTACAACGTTTGCATTTCAATTTAGTAACTGTTATGCTTTCCATCATATAATTTTTGTTGTTATTTTAACAAATACACATTCAATTTGATTTGACAGTTTGTCTTTTGTAAGCATAAACACGCAGCAGTCAGATTAGGGTTGTAAAATTTTTCGTAAGAAATGAATATCGATCAAAGAAAAATACAAGCGAATAGCGAGCATATTTTATTGTAAATTCAATTTTGGATAATTGCAAACAAAATACAAAACTATATTAAACTGCACCAAAACTGCTTGGATATATAATAATAAGGAATTTCTTAAATAACTAATTAACAACAACTAAATAACTAAAAAAGAGACAGGAGAAACAAAAAACAAAAACAAACAAAAACAGCAGTTCAGGACGATAACAGAAAAATCAATACATTAAGTCTTCAAAATATCGTTGCGGCCTCAGGTCTAGCTGGATCTGAGCCATCCAGCCAATCCAACAAGCCGCTCTCCGACTGAACCACCCGGTCAGTTCACCAAAACAGTGAATCCCATGTATTTTACTCGACTTGTCAAGGTAGGGAGAGTTTGATTAGTTAATATGGAATATAAAGCTGAGAGTGCTAGTCTCTTTAATTTTTTCGTTGTGGCAGGGGCTCCATGAAAGACAACAACCTTCGATTTTTCCGAGTTTAAAATAATATCGGAAGGGGTAAGCTTGCCTTTAAACTAAAAGGAAACGGCTGATGTCCTAGACTACATCAATGCACCTGCGTCCAGATAACAGGGCTGTGGTATCATCAGCGTATACCACAAGATGTTGATTACGTTTAAAATTCTTGAATATTACAATAGAGGCAGCAAGATATAAGATGGGAGAAAGTGGGGATCCTTAAGGTACATCAGTAATAGGGTAGAACTAACGCGAATCAGGGTCGTCTTCATAGTATAACCGCTTGGTGTACAGCAATATATCCACTCTGTTAACAATTCTTGCAGGCAACCCGAGGGACCTTGGAGGAGATAACGAAGGGAATGGAGACGCGATCAAATGCAGCAGTAAAGTCAAGGAAAACAGCCAGAGCAAGTTGATGACTGTTATCCTGACATAACTGATTCACTTCACCTATTGCTAAATAAACTGAACGCCCTTTCCCATGAAAGGGAAATGATGAGACGAAGTCACGAGAAGAAGGCGCCCTTTGACAAACCTATTAAAACTTGGTGGGAGTTATCAAGTTACGCCTACTTAAATTGTCACGGATTCTACGATCAAGCGCTTTTTCGTAGAAGGATTTGAAAGAATTTTGAATCAAAATAGTGTGCAGGTCTTTAAGGCATGAAACCGTTCTTTTTGTAAAAATATACGTAGGCTACAATTGATGCCGGCTACATCAGATGATAAGGCTAAAAGCCTTGTAACGGCCACCTATCTTCTCTGATCGGCTGTCAAAAGCTGACAGACCCGAGAAGATAGTGAAGCGACGGATTTAGAGGTGTCCGGAAGTGGACTTCAGGAGTTAAGGATGTCTGTAATAGATAAACCCTGCTCGTGAAGTCACCCCAAGACGGGATTGATTAGGGACATTCATGGGCTCCATAGTTATGTAAGGAAAGTGACTCTTCCAAAACTATGTCAAGGCCAATGCACCCAATTCAACCCATAGTCCTTTACCTCCAGCAGACTAAACTCTCCTTCTTGAATATCCTCCAAAAGAAAGACTGAGAAGGTTTAAGGTGAGCAAGACTCGCCCAGTCCCTACTCAGCTGAAACCTAAATCTAGAACTCCAGTATTCATTCAAGAGTGTCTGCCTGGCGAAAAAAGATTGATTGGGAAGGTTTAGCATATTTGCCAAAATATTAAATTTTGTTGGAGTGGGTTGTCATTAGCTTAAACAAGAAAGACGGTGGTCTCTGTCCTATCGCTATCGGAAATACGCTCCGCTGTCTGGTGACAAGGACGGCATCACTACTTATACGAGAAGAGGCTTCTGCCATGCTTCTCCCCCATCAAGTGGGAGCGAAAATACGTTTCGGGTGCGAAACTGCAGTGCACTCAACGCGAATATTCCTGAAAGACGCCAAGAATTCCAGTTATGACCTATTTTAAATAGACTTTTCCATCGCCTTCAATCAAATCAGCCGTGCAAAATCATATGCGAAATTAACTGATACATTCCAGCTCTTACACGGTTCGTGAACAGCTGCTACGCCTGTAAACGTATTTTGCGTTACGGAGACCATCTGATACTCTCACAAGAAGGCATACAACAAGGTGACCCTCTCGCCTCGTGGTTATTTTACCTCGCTCTCAATGCTTTATTAAAACAGCTCAGACCTTGCTTAAACACCTGGTATCTGGACGATGGGGCAGTCAGCGACCGGCTAGAAGATGTCATTCACGATGCTGCTGAAATTGTATCAGTTCAAGGCCCAAAGTACGGCCTGTATATCAATAATTTAAAATGCGAACTGATCTCTGAGACGCCAAACGCGTTTCAAAATGTTTTTGACGTTCTCCCAGGGATCAAAAATATACCGCCATTTGAAACCGTCCATCTAGGTGCCGCCGTAGGAAATTCAGAAAGCATAGATGACTTTCTCCGCCCCAAAGTATCAACACTCTGATTGATGTGCAGCCGTCTGACTCACGTCAATTTACATGTCGCATACTTTTTGTTAAAAAATTACCTAAGCACACAAAAGCTTCTCTTCTTACTGAGGTATAGCCCCTGTGCTAATAGCATTGTTCTGTCAGAATACGACAATGTCTTTAAACAAGAATTAGAAAGAATACTGAATAACTCTCTTTCTCAATCAAGCTGGGAACAAGCCACTCTTTCAATCGACCAGGCGGCATGGGAATCTCCAGTGTGTCTACCTTGGCAATTTCTGCGTACTTGGCGTCTTACTCGGCATGTGTTCCACTCACGTTATGCATGTTGGCACCGTTATTCCATAAACATCTAGGAATCGGAACCGACGAGTTTCATCAGTATGCCAACCTGTCATCGAGTCATAGTTCACCAGGAGATCAGACAATAATAAGTGATGCCAGTTTCTAAACCAATCCCAGATTGACATTTCACGCAAAAAGATTGGACACGCGCATTAAGCGCTGCTACATGGGCCAACCTAAAAATCAGAACGTTAGACCCTACGAAACTTGCCTGTCTAACAAGTGTTTCATCAGTTGCGCAGGAGCGTTCCAGCAAGCATTTCCATTATCGGTTGTAGGGACACTATTGCTAGAAGAAACATTACGTATAGCCATCGCGTTACGTCTCGGCGCCACAGTCTGCCAGCCACACTTGTGCATATGTGGGGCAATAGTAGAGAGGCAGAGCACACATGGCTCGAGCTGCTCCGATCAGCTGGCCGTTTTGCTCTACACAGTATGGTCAACAAGATCATCGCAGACGCACTCAGGAAATCCCACATTCCTAGCCGTCTCGAACCGCTTGGTCTAACAAGATCTGACGGCAAACACCCGAATGGCGCGACAATTATTCCATGCCAGAGAAGCAAGCTTATGTGTTGGGACTTCACCTGCGTCGACCCCTTATCTGTCAGCCTTTTAGCCTCAGCAATAGTGGGATCCGGAGTTGTAGCAAACCAGGCCGAGGTCAGGAAAAGACAAACATATATTTCCATAGAATCCAATGGATATAATTTCTGCCCAATCGCTATTGATACGTTGGGCGCGATTGGCCAGAACGCATCAGCGTTCTTCTCAATGCTTGGAAAATTACTGCGCCGTCACTGCGAAGACCCTCAAGCCGGTTCGTATCTGATTCAGCGCGTAAGCCAGGCAATACAGATCGGAAATGCTACTTTAGTGCTCGGAACTTTAAGTAGTTCAATGCATTGAGGGAGATAACCATATGAGTTTACCAAAAAAATAATTTTGTAATATTTTGAAATCAGCATGAATTATACCAGCAAATGAAAACGAAAAATTAAATTGTTGAATTCTGGAAACAGATTATTTTTTAATGGCATAAATAATTAAATACCGATAGAGTTGCAACTATTTTATGCAACTTTGTTAATTATATTCTTCATTCATTAAAATACCTCCTCTCTTTAGTAAGAGCAAACAGTTTATCAGAATCGGATGAACGATTCGATAAAAAATAAACTGGGATGTTACGTTACGTCATTTTAGTAACCAGCATTTAATTTAGTAACTTTTTCAGCTATTTAATTATCTACTTCTTTAGCTAGTAACTGCACTTCGCGTCAATTCCTTCAGATGTTTTATTCTGCTTTAACTTCTCTTATTTTCACTTTGTTTGTTATTATTTTTATGCTTTGTATTCTGTTTACCTGATAATGCTGATAGCAATAAGCGAAATATTGTAAAGTTGTCTAGATAAATTGTATTCAACTGTTTGGTTTCTTCCAGTATAAGAACAACAATTTCTTGATAAGAAAAAACAAATAATAAAATTCTTTTCCTGTCAGCCACTGGTCCGGGTGTCGGGTCGTGGAGGCAGTTTACGAACCAAACTACTACAGATATCGCTATACTAGTCGACTAACCAGAGTTCTCTTTTAGATAGACCGAGGCGGTCCTCGGCCAGTTTCGAGATTTGATTTATCGACCGGTATCGAGGTCTGCCTCGAGGTCTCTTTCCAGAGAGTCCAGCCTGGAAAGCCGTATGAAGAATGCAACCCCTAGACACCCTCAGGACGTGCCCTAGCCAACTCAGCTGACTTTCTTCGATGTGGAGAAGCAGTTACTTTACTCCTAGTCTTTCCCTGATGACCGAATTCCGAACCTTATCTCTAAGGCTAAGACCGGCCACACCGCGAAGAAACCTCATTTCGGTTACCTGTATGCAAGATATTATCCTTTCAGTCATAACCCAAAGCTCATGACCATAGGTTAAGATAGGAACGAAGATTGCGTGGTAAACCGAAAACTTCGGACAATACCCCAAGATACTTGAAATCATCCACATCAGGAAGAACTTTTTCCCAAATCCGGATTGATATTGACATCTGAATCCGAGACGAACACATAGATACAGTCTTGGGTGTACTAACAAACATCCCTGCCGCTTAGCATTTCATCATGAATTGATCTAGTAGGCATTGTAAGTCCTCAGGACAAGAAGCGAACAACACGACGTTAACTGCAAAAAGCAGAGATGGTATCTTGACGGAACCGAACTGAAGACTGACATATGTCAGAGCAGTCCGTCTGAAAATTTTGTCTATGCAAACAAGGAACAAAAGTAAAGACAAAGGACAACCCTGACGTAACTCAACGCCTACTGGAAATGATTCAGACTTCCTACCTAGAACACGAACACAACTCATACTTTGTTCATACAGAGAATCCACAGCTACTTGAAGATAGTGTGGTACTCCATACTTCTTTAGTACCTCCCACAACCTCTCTCGCGGAACTCGGTCTAACGCCTTCTTCAAATCTACAAAACACGTGTATCCCGGTTGAGCGAACTCCCAAAACCGTTCAAGGATACTTAAGAGAGTAAAGAACTGATCCGTAGTTTCACGACCTGGACGAAAGCCACATTGTTCATCTTGCAACTGTCCCTCAACTATAGGCCGTATCCTTAACTCAAGAATCCTATCAAATAGCTTACCAGTTTGACTAAGAAGAGTGATGCATCGATAATTGGAACATACTCTTCGGTCATCTTTCTTAAAGATCGGTACCACCTCTCCAGTTCGCCACTCTCTAGGAACCTTTCCGGACTTCAATGAAACGTTGAAGATCCTTGTTAGCCTCTTCATTCCAACAACGTCGAGAGCCTTTAAAGCTTCAGGTCAAATCTCGCCTACTCCGGAAAACTTATATTACGAAGTTTTTTAACAACAACAATGACATCTTTCATAGAGATGAGCTCCTCCGTTAGTTCTAAAGGCTCTACTTCTACAAGAGAAGACAAATCCACCGATAAAAGAGACTCCTTAAATGCTCTTTCCAACAACTAAGAATTTCTTCAATGTTAGTCAGCATAGATCATGTCTTATTATAGACAGTTTGAGGAGTTTTCTGCTTTCCAACACGAAGGTTCCTGATCGTCCTCCAAAACATCTTCGAAGCTTACCTATAATCAAGTTCTAAGTGCTCTCCAAACTTCTCCCAAGCCGCCTTCTTTGCGTCGGTAACTGCTTGAGCTAAAGCTCCCTTCGCCCTTCGCTACTTGTCTACAGCTTCCACTGATTTATCTAACAAAGTTGCCTTATAAGCTAGCATCTTCTGTTGGACAAAATCTCTAACTATTGGTGTATACTAAGCAGTTCAAGTATTTCCTCTGCGACAAGCATCTTAGACGTTCGAGCCACAACTTTTAACAGCTGCTTTGGTAGGCGAGGATCTGAACATATCCCATTCCTGATCAATGTTCTTCATCTCTTCTGGCAACCGAGAGAAGTCCTCTCGGATGTAGCCAGAAAAACGGTATTTGACAGAGACATCTGTTAGACTCTCCTAACACGACCTCACACAAAGTTTGGGTTTACCAGGCTTGTCTAGCATCCGATTTTGCCATCGAAGTTTACTAACTACAAGGTAGTGATCGGTTGACTGATCAGCCCTTCTCTTCACACGAGTGTCCAGAACATAACGTCGCAGATCAGATGAAATGATTACAAAATCAATCATTGACCTTTGACCGAGAGAATCTTGAAGCCATGTGCATCTATGGATCTCCTTATGTTCAAACATGGTGCTGGTAATGCACAAATTATTACGAGAACTAAAGTGCAATAATTTAACACTACTCGCATTCAGATCGGAGAGTCCGTTCTTCCCCAACACTCCCTTCCAAGTGCTACTGTCGCTACCAACATGAAGATTAAAGTCACCCAATAAAACGATGGAATCTCCAACAGGAGTACTATCGAGCAGAGCCTGAAGATCTTCCACAAAGGCTGCGTATTCCGAGATAATGATGGGAGCATACCCACACACAACAGTGATCGCCTTTCCCTCCTTAACTAAAAGTCTCAGAGATACTAGCCTTTCGTTAACTAGGTTAAACCTCCCTACCTCGAACGACAATCGGGACTTGTAAGTATCCCTACACCCGCATGTCGTCACTTTTCGTTGGTAACTCCCGAATAGTTCAAGGTCGATCCTTGATCCAAAAGTTTAGTTCCAGTTCCAGAATGGTGAAGAGAAGTCACTCCGACTATTTTAAGAGCGAAGCGAACCATCTCTTCAACTAATTCTGGTTCCTCCCCCGTTAGCGAGATGGCATTCCACGTTCCTACATGAAAGCTAGTCCGCTTCGGATGTTTATGACTCTTTTGCTGTCTCCGGACAACTGCTTGGTAACACGCACCTGACAATAAAACCTCCTCCGGTCAGTGGTAAGTTGACCATTGTTCTTCGCACTTGATTTATGTTTTGTAAATTTGTTGCTTGTCATTTTTATTGTCTTGGTTTGTTTGTTCGGCTACCTCCCGTTCCCGATATCCTTTGATGATCCAACATCGCTACTCTAAGGAAACAGTTATCCGAGACTTTCTTCCGCTTTTTCGTCCATTGTTCAATCTGCGGTTTGAGTCATCGAATTGATTTTGTTTCTTCGGCTATCTCCCGTTCCCAATATCTTTTGATGATCCAGCATTGATACTGTAAGGAAACAGGCCTCCGTGACTCTCTTCCGCCTTTGCGTCCTTTGTCTAATCCACCGTTGGAATCTTCGGAGGGATCTGAGATAGTTAATGAAAAGACTATCCCTACGACTGACGCAAGCTGGCCAATTTTTAGCAGTTGATCGACGAATGTCGAACATACGTTGTCTATGTCTCTTTACGAAGAGGCTAATTGGCAATATGTGCCAATTTTAGTTAATCGACTGGCACCTAGCAGCCCTAGATGCCAATGCAAAATGTTAAATCACATATTTCATTTAGTGTAATTTTAAGGACATCGGACGAGTCGAATGATTGTCACCCAACATTAAAAGGACGAATATATCATTCGATGTATTCGTTCTTTCAATGTTGATTTATTGAAAGGACGAATGTATCGCAGCCAATTATCAACAAATGATGAGGATCACCAATACTAAAATGTAGGGTAATGATGCTGACTTAAAAAATGGATTGGAGGTAATCATAAACCAGGTAAATATTATTCTACATTTGTTGAGTTAATATTTGATGTAAATATAATTGTAATTAGTTAATATGCATATAATATTTATAATATTAATATTAATTTAATGGTGTTGCATAAAATTTAGGTGCTTTTTATTTGATTATTTAGTAATTTTTCTTTTTTACTTTTACTTTTATAAAGTGTAATTTTATTTGTGTTATAATGGGCTATTTGTTTTTTTACTTTGATTCACGACTTTCAGTCACCATGTCACTTCTAGACTACCAATGAGTACCCACCAACACTCATCAGTAGAATGAAGTACTTACTAACCGTTTCGGTTAGTAAGTACTTCGTTTTACTGTTTTAAATAAATAAAGATTTTATTAAATCACAAAACATAAATGTAAAAAGTCATAACAGTCAGTTTAGAGTGTCAGTAAGACAGAATAACTCATTAAATTCTTTCTTGAGTCTTCCCTTTCTTCATGGCCTCAAATTCAGGGGGATCTGAGCCATCCCCCACCGATCCAACACGCCGCCTTCCGATTAAACCACCCGGGGTCTTTCACCCCCCCCCGAAGAATCCAATCGGTGCGGACTATGCTGGGTAAACGAGAGACGAGGAGCTTAAGAAACCTTAGCCTTTGCTCTGGGGGACGTCCTCTCGAAAAGAAGACTTATCCCAAGAGAGCCCAGGTGCCCCTAAGGCGCACCTGGGTTTCCCTTACAACAACAGATGCTGAGCCCGTTTCAGGGCCTACTTAGCTTTCTTCAGGATACGTTTAAGTCGCAGAGTGTGCTAATCTCTTAAGTTTTTGCTTTGTAGCAGGAGTGCCACGAAAGACGACCACCTTCGATTTAGCGGAGTTTAAAATAAGATTGGATTTGGGGAGCTGGCCTTTTAATCTTAAAAATAAACGGCTGATGTCAGAAACTACGTCTTTGCACCTGTGTCCAGAGAACAGGGTGGTGGTGTCATCAGCATACACCACAAGACGTTGTTCGCTTTTAAATATTTTGAATAGGTTAATGGAGGCAGCAAGATACAAGATATGAGAAAGTGGGGAACCTTGAGGCACACCCGTAATAGGGTAAAACCGAGGCGTATCGGGTTCATCTTCATAGTAAAATCGCATGGTGTACAGCAGAATCTCTACCATGTTCACAATTCTCGCAGTCAACCAGAGGGAGCTGAAAGAAACGATCACAAAGGAAATAGAGATGCGGTCAAATGCAGCAGAAAAGTAAAGGAAAACAGCCACAACTAAACGATGGCTATTCACCCGACAAAACTGTTCCACTTCACCTACTGCTGAATGAACCGAACGACCTTTGACGAACCCATGAACACCTGGAGGGATCAAATTACGCCTACTGAGATGATCGCGGATTTTACGCGCAAGCGCTTTTTCGTAAATCGACACGAGGACATTTTGAATCGAAATGGGTCGCACATCTTTAGGGCATTAAGAAGATTTTTCTTAGGTATAAAAACTGGCTTACTAATATTGATGCCTGCTACATGAGATGGGGATGCTAAAAGTATTGTGACGGCCACCTCTCTTCTCTGATCAGCTGTCAAAAGCTGACAGTCCCGAGAAGAAAGTGGAGCGATGGATTTGGAGGTGCCCGGGAATGGACCCTAGGAGATAAGGATATTCGTAACAGATAGATCCCTACTCCTGAAGTTACACCAGGGCGGGATTGGTTGAGGTGATTGAGTGACTTCATAGTTGTGTAGGGCTAGTGACTCCTCCAAACCTTTATCAAGGCCTACATTTCCTATCCAACCCAATGCAATATCCTTCCAGCAAACAAACTTTTTTTTCTTGAAAATCTTCCAAAAGGAAGACTGAGAAAGATTAAGACGATCAATACTCGTCCTATCCCTACTCAGGTGGAACCTATATCTAGTGCTCCAGTATTCATTCGATAGAGGCTTTCTGGCGGAAACAGAGAGATTAGGGAGGTTAAGCAGTTTCGCTAGGACCTTAAGTTTCGTCGGAGTAAGGTTGTATATGTGACCTTTATAGGTAGTCGATAAAATCGCGGTAGCTTGCGAAAAGAGGTAGGTATTAAATTCGGTAAGACTCTCATATCTGATTCGGGGAAAGAGTTGGATAACCGCCTGAAAGAGGGCCACTCTGACCAGATTAAAGTGAAACCTCTTTCTAAGCAACGTATCCTTCTCAATTCTCCAACAAATTATGTCATGAGAGGTGGACAATTGTTGGCGCGATTGCTCCGTACAGAGAGGTTTAAGCAACCACCTCGAGTGAAGCAGTAGAATGTCGAGGATTGAATTTGTTGATGTGCAATGAAAGGTTGGGGAGGGTGGTTTATTAATAAGATAACCGTTCCTAGCTCTGCGAAGTGCTGCGTTGTTCCAACGATTAGTTCTGTCGTTGAAGTCTTCGAGTATCATGTAGTAGCCGCTATCAATAATACCATCCAGGAGGTCACGGTTCTTGTGAATCTCCCCTGGACGTATGTAGACATTGGCTAGACTGAGACGTTTATCGTTCTTACAGAGTGAAACTACTAAATAAGACATGGCTGGACACGAGTAGTTAAATAGGATGGAGGACCTTAAGGAGCACTTAACTAAGGTCAAGAGTCCTTGAGAAGAAGAGGAGTGAGGTGGGGTTATGTACGGATTATGGTGGGAACCGATATGCTTTGGGATAAATCGAGTAATGTCCTGGGGGAGACGGATAGACCGCGTCTCCTGAAGGACTATAACATCTGCATCTCTACCAGATAAAAGTTTAAGGGCAGAAGCACCTCTCGAATTCCACTGAAGGATATTCAGTGAAAAAGGCTCACGAGTACTCTGCATTGTGATGAATTAGTTGGATATGTGATTGCCTACCTAGAAAGAGCTAGGTGCATGGAGGATGCCTCCCCCCGCCACTAGTTCCATCCAGGGTCGGTACTTGCCCCTGAGCAATATCTTCATTTCCCTTATTTTTTCTGCCCCGAATCATCCTGCCGATCTTTAAAGAGGGAACTGTATGGGCCGAAGCCCCCTCATCTTGGATTCAGGCACGGTTATAGCAGCTGGAACTGTTGGATTCTTAACCATAACTCCCAAGGCTATCTGTACTAGCCTTTCCATTTTTTTGTAGGACTCATCAATTTTAAGATCCAACATGCGCATGATATCAGAATTCTCCATCCGAGAGGAGGCAACATTTGCGTACGATACCGTGGTCTTAGGATGCTGCTTAATGAAGGTATTTTTGTAACTTTTGAAGAGGCTACACTTCCTGCTCCAGGCAGAATGACTGCCCCCACAGTTTGGGCAGGAAGGGGTGGCAGTGCAGCGAATGCTAGATTGAATTGAGCAGCAGCTTGCCGAGCCACAAACCCCGCATAATGGGTCTCACTGCAACTGGAGGCCCAATGCCCCCATTTGTGACACCTACTCCAGTGGGGGTATGTAAACTCGTCTTCATCTATAACAGTAAAGCGAATATTAAAACCCAGGAAGGGATTGCATTTGGATTTCGCTAAACACTCGGCGATATCGACAGGAGCTGTACAGAAGCCTACATGGATGGAGTTTCTATCCCTGCCCATTATAGATCAGAACTGAGAGATACCGAACGATGATTGCAAAGTTACAACATCTTTGTCATCCAAAAAAAACAGGGAATATTAGTCATTTTCAGCGTAGCAACAATAGGCTTCGGAGTCAGTTCACCGTACTCAGTAAGTTTAAATTTAAAAAACTCCATGTAACTTTTGGCTAGATAGGACGAGCCAAATGAAACCTTCATCTCCGTAGGATAACATTTTACACTGTTAAATATTATTCTCTTCGGAAAATCCAAACAAAAAGAACGTAAAAAAAGTTAAACAATTCCTGTCGTGTAATAGGTTTCTTTACTTTTATGATGATCAAGTTCACTAGTTTAGGGATGGGGGAAGTATCTCTTCATCATCAGACAACTTTAAAACATCACTAACTTTGACAGAATCGACGTATGGCAAGGACTTTACCTGAACAATGTCTTTTTCCCTTTGTTCCATATAGATTTCTTCCATTTTCGGTGTAAAACCTAGGTTCTTTTGAAGCGCTCCGACGTTTACACTCATGGTTAAATTCCCATCACACTATCAAATTTTTAAATAGAATTTGATGTTATAACTTGATGTTTGCGCCAGGAATTTAAGCAATTTAAACGAATACAATTTCGTCGCACAAAGTATAAAAGAAGCTTTTTGAGCTTTCGGTATCTTTCTAGGGCCATCTCCAGAAAATACAATCTAAAAATAATACAAATGTGTAATAAATATAAAATTAAATAAATAAAATGACCTATTTTTTATTTCTAAGCTATTCATTAGCATACAGAGCTTTTATTTACAAAGAGGCTGCATAACTTTTTAAACTTACATTGTAACGATGGGCAGCTAATGCTCCACATCAATATAAAAACTAAAACTGAAATGCTGAGGCCCTAATAAATTCAATTTCTAAAGATGGAAAATATACATCAAATTATGGGCCAAGTTTTGTATTTGTTTTACAAAAAAATAAAATCCTCTCCATTCCTTTCATTTTATGTCAAAGTAGAAATATGTCAAAGCAGATTTCGGTTATTTTATTACACTTTATGCGACGAAAGCGTTTCGTTCCTCTATAAGCGCATTATATTCAATGTGACTATTGCATTTCCTTTTTGCAAATTACTTATAATATTAAATTATTATAGTTATTTATAAATTATTTTAGTCTACTAAAATCGTGTTTCCTCTTCCAATTTTAACAAACATTTTAATAAAAGCATCTGATTTTGAAAGAGTTTTAACTCTTTCAAAATAATACAAACTAATTTCGAAATATTTAAAATTATAAATACTTTATATTTATAAATAAATATTTCATATTAGTATGTTATTGATAATATCTTAATGTATACAAGCAGTATTAACTAATATTAACATATACGTAGTAATATTAGATATACTGCCGATATGATTTGTAGATTATTATTAAGAAATGATAAACATTTTCAAACACCATATTGTTTTCTTGTATTTGATTAACAAAGTCATATTTTATTAGTTTCCCCTGTGAGAGTGCTTGTTTATCGAAAACAATTTACTAATTTTCATGGTTAAATGGTTAAATAATATATTACATAGTTTCAAAAACCGTGGCAATCACGTATCGGCTAATAAAGAGAAATCGTTGTTTTATTGAACTACACCTGTCTGATGGACAGGTGTCGTTGGATATATTGATTGATGGATATTTAACATGAACGTCAAGCAATACGATAATAATGTTTTTTACTTTAATAAATTCTTACTTATGAAAAAAATGAATACGATATGAGCACTTAGTAAAAATGTGCACACATTTGTTTCTGTCAAATTATTCTGAAGGACATAATTTTAAGATACGAAAACCCACTACTAGTAAATTCTTTACAGTAAGGATAAACATATTATGTTAATACATTAATCGGGCTCGTAATACATATTATTGCTTTACAATCCATATATTGTGAGGTGTAAATTCAAATATTAGGATTAATATTATTAAGTAATTATTAATAATTTATAATTAATTATAATTAATAATTATACACAATTATTTCGTAATAATAATTCGTAAATAAAAATTAATTTATATTTTAATTGAAATAGTAAATAAATAATTAATCACATCATAATTGCATTATTATATATAATGATTTTACTAAATAATTATACACAATTAATTACAGAAGTCCTAATTAGCAAACGTCAGTTTATCAGACACGAACGTCAGCTAGAGCTGACGTTCGTCAGTCTATCATTGATGGTATAGTCTATCTATACCATCCATAATGATTTGAAAACATGTAACCTGGCGCCAGCTCTAGTACAAAACCGAGAGGTATAGCGAAGACTTATCGAAGCCATCGACCCTGGCCTGCAGGGAAAAGGCAAAGAATAAGAAGAGTCTATCACGTTAAATAAATCAGATCAGTAGAGATCAGTAATAACTTGTCAGTAGAACAAATAAGATAACTGAGTCTACGTATTTTATACGAAATAAAAATAAAAATAAAGATAAATAATAAATAATTATATAAGATTTTATACAATTTATGTTTATAAAACGGAAAAAATTATTATTGAAAATCAATTTTTATGAATTGGCATATAAATAATATACATTGTTTTTGAATAAAAATTATCAGGTCATCAGGATGAATTGCTATGATATTCCTATTCCTATTGTTTGGCCACTATTCCTACATTATAAGATAAATAATTTATAATTCTGCACATTATCACTGGTATGGTTTCAGTATTTCTGACAGGTTATATTACCGGATAAACAAAGTCCACTTTGTTTTCTCAACAGCAGTTTACGGTTTTTAATATCATGTCCTATTAATCTCATATGTTTATGAAATATAGTTTTACTATTCTGCTGTATATTATATATGTGTTGCCTAAACCTAGTTTTTAACATTTGATGTTTTTCCTATATATTGCAATCCACATGTACATTGTATAAGATACACTACACCTGCGGTATTGCAGATATTATATTATTAATTAATATTATAATTAATATTATATTAATTGTTGTTTAACTTCAATTAATGTTCTCAATGAAAGAAGTCCTAATTAAAAATAAAAATAAATAATTTTAAATAATAAAAGTATTATATAAGATTTTATATAATGAATATTTATATTATGATATAATTAGTAATCAAAATTTAAAATAAAAACTAATTTTTGTGAATTGACTAATTGACTAAATAAACAATGCATACGAATAAGGAATAGTAGTCATCAGAAGGAACTGCTATGTAATCATGTTTCGGCTCTTATTCCTCGTGCCAATGCAGCAACGGGGCCAGATGCATGCTAATGACGTATTTCCTATGATAAAATTTGATTTATTTTCCCGCTAATTATTTTAAATTTATTTTCATAATATTTAATTATTTTATATATTTAACTATTTTCTGTTTGACGAAACTTTTATAACAATCTAGTTTAAAAATTTATTAAATTATTTAAATGATTTTGAAGAAAGCCAATATTAATACAAATAGTTGCAATTCATAAAAATAAAGATAAATAAATACAAGAATTTATACAATTTATTATTATATCAAGTTAAAATTAAAAATTGAAATTTAAAATAAAAGCCAAATTTTATAAATTGACTAATAAATAACATATGATGTATCAGAATAAGGATTTGAGGTAATCAGTAGGAACTGATATGGTTTCAGGTTCCGTCCCTTATTCTTGATATAAATTATATAAAATCTTATAAAAATAATAATATTAAAAATATAATATAAATATTAATATAACATAATAATATAACATATTAATATAACATAATAATATAACATATTAATATTACATATTCTTATAAAGAATATGTTATATTCTTTATAGAATATGAACATATTCATATTCTATAAAACTTTAAAAACCGGCAGCTATAATTGGCTACTATTATCTCCCATTGGAACACCTTTTTTATGTTAATAAACGCTTTAATGAATCATAACTCAATATTTTAAATTTTCACGATCGAAACATCAATTAGTTCAACAAAAATGCGATAAATTCAGCCTTATTATTAAATTCATAAAAATTGACTTTTATTTTAATTTTTTATTTTAAATTGATATAAATATATATTGCATAAAACATTATATAGCTATTTATTATTTATCTTTATTTTTATTTATATATCGTGTAAAATACTTAGACTCAGTTAGCTGATCTGATTCTTCTGTTGACAAGTTATTATTGACTGCGGACTTTGTTTTCGCGGTAATTATTCTGATACAACGTCTGTTATAACTTCTGTCAGAAATAATGAATTTATGTATTCTTGAAACAACATTATTTTTCTGCTATATTTTAAGCAAGTTGAATTGATTTTTTTTTCCTATAATTTTACAATAACAACAAAATCTTATAACATATAATTATTTATTATTTATAATTTATTAATTTATTTATTATTTATAATTATTTATCTTTTTTCTTTTCTTTATTTTTGTTTTTACGACAAATTTCGCTTCCCTGCTTATAAATCGTCTAACACTTGAAGTTGTTGAGAGGAGCTGGTAGATGTCAGAGGAGCTGGTAAGAAAGCTGAAGACGTACTAGCTAGTTCAAGAGATAACCTTCAGTTGATCGACACAAGTGTTTCTGCATAATCGTTGTTGTGACGATTTAAGATCTAAAATCTTCATGAGATGCATGTCTTCTATTCCAAATGTGAAATACGAAAATTGTCTACATTAAACCAATTTGTAATGTACAAATTGGTTTAAGTTAAACTTAAATCGTATTTACTTTAAACTTTAAATGGTATTTATTTATTACGAAAGATGAATAATTTTCAATGAAGGTAAATCTATGCAAATTAATTCAAAAAGGATTTCATTCCTATAGTTTGCTACTAACACTATTTTCATATTTGTTTTTACTTGTGATAGATTTTTAAAAAATATCTTAATAATATCTTATTAATAATAATTAATAATTATCTCTGCATTATTTTAACAAAATATTCACAATAGGGTTCTCGTGAATGGACCCGTGAATATTTCAGTCATCAATTCGAGCACATTTCATAGCCGAGTAAACGCTATTATTATCAAACCCTATCTTATTTTTCGAAGACCTGGGATTCATCATGCAATCTACGCAGCATGTGCTATGTCAAAGCCAATTCGCCTCTTCAAACGGCTAAGAATGTCTGCGTAAGGCTGATGATTATGTTAAGCCTGTTTGGGGCGATAAGCCGGATGAGTTGCATGGCCGTTTTGCCGATTCCACTGGAAATATAAAAAATCGTGGGGACGAAAATTCCATGTTTAATTAGAGTTACTCATTCCTCATATTTTAAACGCTTCCGAGTTTAATTGTACTGAAGGAAGATAGTAGTGCTCTATTGATGTTCGATTGAGCAAAAGGTGAAAAAATGTTTACGTCCAGGAACGTACGCTCGAATCGTTCATATTTTTAAACCAGAACACACAACATCTAAACGTGCATTGCATTCTCTCGCAGTGAATTCATTTTCAAATATCATTGCGTCAGGAATGATAAGATTGTATGCGTAAGGCTGATGATAATGTTGAGCCTGTTTGGTGGCGATAAAATATATTAATAATTATTAATAATTATCAATTCCTTTATGTAATGAGTAATTAAGAAATTACGGAGTAATTAATAGGAATACTAAGTAACTAAATAGTTTAATACAACGACTTTTATTCAGAATCCTTAATTGTGTTTATGATTTCTGTTAATATTAATTTTACGTTTACGTATTATGAATACACTTTATTACTCACAAATGTCATTTGGTTTCATTAAATGTAAATATGATTTTTTTAAATATGATATTATAAAATTTTGCATTTTTTAAACATACGCTCTTCTAGTTGATTATTTTTATGCATGTTATTACAAAGTTGTAAAGTAGTGTACATTTAAAAAAAACCAAACATGTGGAACTTTATTTATTAAAAAGTTTCTTTATTCATCACGCTTACAAATGCATTGTGCTGGTTATTTTTAGACTTTTACTGAGCTTGTTGTCAGCCCGAAATATCACAGATGATTTTGACTTTCATCATAGACGTTATGTGTGAAATACGAAAATTGTCTATATTTAGCTGTAGTTATTTGTAATGTACAAATTTGTTAAAGTTACATCCTTTAAACTTTAAATCGTATTTATTTATAACGAAAGATGAATAATTTCCAATGAAGGTAAATCTATGCAAATTAATTCAAAAAAGATTTCATTGCTATAGTTTGTTATTAACACTATTTTCATATTTGTTTTTACTTGTGATAGATTTTTAAAAAATATCGCCAAAAGTTTATAAATATAATTTTATGGAGAAATTGATATATCTTACGAAGATACAACTGTAAATTGCTAAATTTGTAAATTGCTGAATTGCAAATTTAACAGATAAATTAGCTTAAAGAATATAAATTAAGTTAGATTGAACAATTGAAAACAATTTGTAATGTTTTAGAGACGAAATGGTTGAAATCCCAACCATATGTTGCTGTTGATTACCTCATTTTTGGTATTAAAACATGTCGCTTTTGAACATTCGATTGTAGATAAAATCTTAATATAATTTTAATATTTAGTTTCGATATAAGAAAATACGTAACACGGTAATTCTAGATCTGTGATATTAAATAAGCACAATTTAATAAAGTGTAGCATCAGATTTCACTCTTACGCTTAAATCTAAGTGAAGATAATTAATAAATTTTCAATAAAAATTTTTAATAAAATCTGTCAAACAGTTTATAAAATCTTTTTATTAATTTTTTATAAAATCACAGTTACATAGTTACATCATACAGTTTAGCTCACATCGATTTATATAAAAAATAACTTCTTACCTTATTAGTAAAGTATTAATTATTTTGTTAATATTAAAAATAAAATTACGTTATTTTATTGTTATGCATTTTATGTATTTTATTTTTATGCCACAAAAATAAGCAGAGATTATAACCATTATCTCAAAATCAAGTGCTTGATCAAATACTACAAAATACAAAATTTTCTAAAATTTATTTCAGCGACATGATGCCCACGTTCTATGTATTTTGGTATTTTGAATGGTTTCAAGATCTAATGAAAACTTTTAGATTTTGACAAATTGAATTTGCAAATTGGAACTATATAATGTTTAAACAATTGTTAAAATGAATTACTAATAAAATAATAATTAATAAAATAGTTAGATTTTATAAATTTATAGAATATGAATAAAATATATAAATAAAAAATATATTAAGATATAAAATATGTTTGATAAATATTATGTTTGATAAATAATTTTATATTTTATTAAATATTCCCAATAAAATTATTCTTAATAGATAAAATTATTCTTAATTATTCAATTAAATAAATTGTTAATTAGACAAAAAAAGATGTTTCAATAAGAGGTAATAGTAGCCCAATTATATCTGACTTATTTTTAAGCTTTATAGAATATAAATGTTTTCGTAACTGTGAAAAATAAATCTAAACTGAAATATATGTTTCGATATATATATACTAAATGGTGTTGCTTGATAGACTGGACTTCGATTCACGACTTTCAGTCACCATGTCACTTCTAGACGACCACTTCAGCATCGAAATGATGAGTACCCGGCAACACTCATCAGTAGAATAAGGTACACACTGGTCGTTTCGGTTGCCTGTGTGACATTGTGAATAAAGGCGTTTCCGACACTTTGCTAAATTGTCTGAGGATTTCGCTCTTAACCAGATCGAATTGCTATGTGGACCATCCTTAAACACTAGGCAGAGGTTGTTGCTGAATTGTCGCTGCACTCGTTGGATCCTAAATGGATACGGCAGGTATAATAGTAATGCACGAATGTGCTGAGTAGACAACGGTCCAGGATTTCTTACGAAATACGGCATTTATACTAAATAGTGTTGCTTGATAGACTGGACTTCGATTCACGACTTTCAGTCACCATGTCACTTCTAGACGACCACTTCAGCATCGAAATGATGAGTACCCGGCAACACTCATCAGTAGAATGAGGTACACACTGGTCGTTTCGGTTGCCTGTATATATATTGAATAGTTGCTAGGTCACACAAGGTGACTTTCGCATTGAAAACCAGCTACAGAATCCTTCCTTCATGATATCCAATTCCATACACCCTGACTACTAACGGCACCATTGCCACATCCGTTTTCGTTTTTCCCGCTTTTTGCCACACGTTGGTAGCCCCTGGCTCGTCAGAAGGCTGACTACCAACTCTTCACCTTTTGAAACTTGACACATCCGAGATTCGAGCTGTCGAATCTCGGATGTGTCAAGTTTCAAAAGGTGAAGAGTTGGTAGTCAGCCTTCTGACGAGCCCGGGGCTACCAACATGTGGCAAAAAGCGGGCGAAACGAAAACGGCTGTGGCAATGGTGCCGTTAGTAGTCAGGGTGTATGGAATTGGATATCATGAAGGAAGGATTCTGTAGCTGGTTTTCAATGCGAAAGTCACCTTGTGTGACCTAGCAACTATTCAATACATAGATAAGCATACATAAAAGGATCAGCAGTCCCGATTTCAATCGATCTTTATGATCCCATAAGAAACACTATGTATATTCAATATATCGAAACAAATATTTCAGTTTAGATTTATTTTTCACAGTTACGAAAACATTTATATTCTATAAAGCTTAAAAATAAGTCAGATATAATTGGACTACTATTACCTCTTATTGAAATTGAAAATATAAAAATTTTATTTTTATTATATATACTGTTCAAAGGAGAAATAGAACGACCAAGAAAGAACAAATTGATTTTTATAAGACGTTTCGGCCGAAGCATTCTTCAATTTAACGTAATATATATAGGTAGCCTTATTCTTAATAAAACTAATATTAATGACAAAGAAAGTGATTCGGAAGGTGTATATCTAGATATGAGCATTAAATTAACATCAATTAAAACTATTTTTATTTATATCGTAAAGATGACATTTAAATTTACGAGAAACATATGTTTGCATTATCATTAATGCATACCACATGAATTGTACGTCATTAGAACGTGTTTGTTTCTCTTCTATAACAGGTTGAAGGATGGTGACTGAAATCCATGACTTTTAATTCTTATTCTGATACATCGTATATCATTTATTTGTAAATTCATAAAAATTGATATTTAAATTTCAATTTTAAAACATATCATATGTAATGTAATTTCATTTTATTCAAATTAAAATATTGTTGCATATTAATGTCCTTAATTAGCATTCACACATTGTAAAAGTGGTATGAAACAAAAACACTCGAACTAAACGAACGAATGCGCTATCTGAATGCGCCACCTACCTACCTAAAGGCAAGATAAATTCTGTTTAAAGAGGCAGCAACTATAATGAAAGATTTCATAAATAGTTTATTTTTAAAAGAGTTAAGTAAAAAAGCTTATTAACGAAAGCGCAACCTGAATGATTGTGTCTTTTGCCAAGGTTACACAAACTATGCACACACTGTCCAGGACGTCCAATTATAAGCAATAGCATATAATTGCAAGCTATTGCTTATAAGCAATAGCTTGAAAGAGATGGTATATCACGAATATATAGAATAAATAGCGAAAATGCTAAAGACCGTATGGCAAAATAATATATTCATCTTTTTCTTTAGCCTTTATCCAGCTTTGAGGCGAGATCGGCTACGTAAGATTTGGTTCTCCATTACGCCCTATTCAGAGCCAGAAGTCTTGAGCGTCGATTGAGACGTCCTGCGGTAAGTCTGAGAAGTCTAAGATGACTGAAAGTCCTAAGAAGTTTTGAGAATCCTGCCGCGTCGATTACAGTGTATGACCTAGCTCCAGTACGAAAATTGAAGAACTTTACCATTGATAACGACTTTCAGTCGTTATCACTCAGAAGAACAGTTGAATAATGGATTAACTTCACCCAGAAGAACAGTTGAATGAATGAATTAAATACCTAACTAATTCATCACCTTTAATGTTTAAGAAAGAGCAAAAGAACAATTTCATTTTTATGAAATTCTACATTGAAACATTAAGAAACGTTGAAACATCTAACCTGAAATTAACATTCATTAACATTCATTAACCGAAAACCGAAATTGAAAGAAACAAATTAAGTCAAAACTTAATTTGAATTTATGAATAAACTTAACATGAATCAATGTCGTATTACAATACCATCAATCCACAATATCAAAAAAAATATTAAATACATCAAGGGTAATACCATAATAATTCACAAAACTATAAACGGAGTTTATATATCAAAGCGAAAAAAACACAACGGACAAAGTAAGACATTCAATGATAACAAATACCTTTGTTTCAAATAGATGAAGCAAATAGATGGTACGTTACAAAGACAAAATAATTATAAGTTCAAAAGTTACTTGTATTCGAACTCATATGACACGTGTAATACTTCTGAGAGACCGGCCATCAGATGAACCATAGAGCTAACAATCGAAGATTTGATATCTGACAAAAGCGCATTGATTGAGTTGTTGAACACATGGTTTGTAATCCTGAACATGTTGTGCCAAGTTTTTGGAAAGTGACAGATACAGCCATAAGGAAAATGAGAGAGCAATTCTAGGTCGAACAAACAATTAAATTGATAAACAATTAAATACGATTCACATATTTTATTTACCATAAGTTTTCCCAATCATGATTATTCTGTGCTGATGCAAATATAAATATATGAAATTGAAGAGAAACACCGATTATTGATAAATGCATTTACGCCTTCATCAGTTATTTGTAAGCCGATTCGATAGCAGTCATTTATTGTTAAGCATTTTAAAAATATATATGCAGTTAAGATGTTAATGTTTTAACCACCGCATCGGATTTCTTTGAATGATTTCTATAGAAAGATGTGAATAGAGACAATAGAGACATGTTATTAACAAGAAAAGATTAACATGTCTTATCATTAATAGGACATGTTATTAATAGCTAAATTTATCAAACAAGTTATCAAATTTATCAGTGTTTTGAAGTAAAAAAACTTATTGTTTCGTCTTTTATTGCCGTGCAATGGCACGCCCGAATTTATCTGAAAGCTGTGCACTGGTGTAGTTTATTTTTGAACACTATTTGCACTATCATGTTCGAACCTAGGGTCTTTCGATCAGTGGGTACCTTACCACCTAAACTAATCATCTAGTAAAACTAGAAATTCTTCAGTATATGCAACCTTCAATGTGATGAATTTCTGATGAGGATATATAAAATCGATGCTGATGATTTTTTGATATATTCTTTCATTTATTTGCAAATTTTGCTAGATCACACAAAGAGCTTTAGGTTATGACCGAAAGGATAAGATCTCGGATACATGTGACCGAAATAAGATTTTTTCGAGGTGTGGCTGGTCTTAGACTGAGACATAAGGTCGAACATTTGGTCATTAGGGATGGACGCGGAGTAAAATCGCTGCTTATCCAAATCGCAGTAAGTCAGTTGAGATGGCTACGACACATTCTGAGGATGTCTAGGGATCGCCTCCCTCGGACGGTTTTTCAGACCGAACTTTCTGGAAAAAGATCTCGAGGTAAACCTTGATACCGTTGGAGATGTCAAATCTCGAAACTGGCCGAAGACCGCCTTGGGCTAACTGAAAGAGAACTCTGGATTGTCGCCCAGGATCGCGATGTCTAAAGTAGTTTAGTTTGTGCACTGCCTCCACGACCAAACACCAGAAGCAGTGGTTTGACATGAAAAATATCACTAAATGCTATGAAATGATATGCTTATAATCTAGAAATTTTTTCGGAGATATCAGTTCAAGTAATAAAAATCTTAATTTCAATTATTTTAAAATATAATAGAGTAATTTTACTCAATTAAACAGATATTACTTGAAATTTTCAGGATAAGACAAAATTATAATTAAAAATATAATTTCAAAATGCTAAATTGTTCTGAATAGAATAAATGGCTTTTTATTTGAATTCAAATATTTTAGCAAAATAGCAATCAAATTTTAAATTAAAAACAAATTTTCAAATTATAACATGTACACATTGTTTCATTTTTAATTCTACGATTTAATTCTTGTTAATCGATCGTAGGCATATACTTATAATTTAATGTAATAAAATATTATTAGTTATTAAAAATTATTAGTTTCATATTATTTAGATAAAATAATATGTGAATTTTATTGATACATTTTTTAAAAATATTGAAACTTGATCTGGAAGAAATTACGCACACTTTTAAAAACTTGGTATAACCTTTGGAAGTTATGGGAAGGGACTAAAATATTTAAGAAGATGCTCGACACCATCTGCAATTAAACGTCATTATGAGATAGGCCCGAGTTTCGATGATAGTATCGAAGTATCAAGTATCTTGTCAAATACTTCTCCCGCTTTCCCCCTTAAGGGGGAATATTAAAATACTTTTCCCCCATCCCCATAGTAAAGAGGATCAGTAGTGTTTAAATATTTCTACCTATGGGAAAAGAAACAAAGTATTGGAAAATATGCTACGTACAAGCTTGCAAATTCTGGAGCAACCAAACTACTCATCGCCATACCGATCTTTTGCTAATTGATTTTGAAATTCAAATGTATTTGATCGTAGAAAGAGCTCGAGGAGGGCGGTATAGATTTTAGTCGTTCGTTCGGTATATTGGGATTGTTTTAGCCATTTACGAATACATTCCACCCATTTTGTTTGGTCTATGCATGTGTATAGTGACTTTATATCGAGCGTTATTAGCTGAGCATTATCAGGGATTTTGACTTTTACTTCGTGGAATTTACGCATTAAATCATATGTGCTTTCTATGTAGGAGGGTCATACCTTTAGGATGAGGCAAAGCTCATGGTGTAGCCATTTTGCTAGCTTTTCTGTAGCAGTGCCAATATTGCTGATAATTGGTCGTCCCGGACATGGTGTCACATCTTTGTGTATTTTTGGTAATAAGTGCATGTGACCAGGTCGAGGGTCTTTCACAATAATTTCATCTGCAATGCCTTTATTTAGGTATTTTTTATACCCGAGTTTACTTTTTCGACAATAAATGCGTTTTCTTCATTTGTTATACTTTCACACGCATTTGTCGATAATTGCTTCATACCTTCGCATTCATACTCATTCTTCCTCCATACTACAATTCTACTACCTTTATCGGCTTTTGTACATAAAACGTCTTTTATATTTATCAGTTCTATGATAGCAGACAAATTGTAGTCGGATGATATAGCATTTGGTTTCATTTCCATGTCTTTTTGTATATTTTCATTTTTAACAATTCTATTTTGATCAGAGCGCATAGATTTTGATCCTTGATGTTCGTAAACATGCCATTCATGGTACTTCGAAGTGTACCATAAAAATAATAATAAATTCCATTCTATGAAACTCGAGTGGTTTATGTACAAATTTTAGACCGGGAAAAGAACAGATCTTTGAGCGTCTGTTAGGGAAACTTCAGATGGATTTACTATGCTGTCGATTTTGCATACATCCATACGTCTAAATTTGTAGATCGACGGTTGAGTTTCTTACTCGAACATTCCAGCTCATAAGTTTTGACTGTTCTGTTCAACCATCTGGACAGTTTGCTACATTTTTGTCTAATTAGAAAATTGTATAACTCACAATCTATTTTTCACGGGATAGTGTAAGATTTGTAGCTGTAATAGTCACGTAATATTTTGGTGCACTGCATCTCAGTTTGCTTAGAAAGATTGTTCCTTTTTGCAAATATTCACAGAATTTGTTTGTTTCTATCACGTTTAAATCAATCTGCATAGCTTTCTTGATTTCGAGTCCACATGGTGTAATATTGTGAATTTAACAGAATTTTAAGAATCGCTAATCAACAACTACTCTAGTATTTGCCTCACTTACCGGGGTCGCACTGAAAGCGATACTAATATTTGTAGGATTAGGTTCATATTTAAACCGGTGCAGATTTGGATCGTCCATCGATGACAATACTAATAGATAGATAATATTATATATATTTAAACTAATCAAGGTAAAGACCTATTTATTTTATAAATACTCATACTTATTTTATACTTTTTTATTTATTATATATAATTCTTTATTTAATAATAAATTAAGAACCATTGGAAAATACCAAAACTATAGATGTTTTTTAGAAATAGCTTTCGGCCTTAATGCCTTCGTCAGTTTCTATTGTTAGTATTAATTTAGAAGAAACTTTTTTACTAGTGACTGGTAAAAAGTTTCCACTAAAAAGTTTAATCGTAATCTTGTCTAAGCCTAAAACTTATATAAACTTATTTTCATAACCGGCAAATGTCAAGCAATATTTGTTCATAGGGTTGAAATTATTTAATTTTATATTTTATTTAAATTATTTAAAATTATTTTTTTAGAATTTGAATATTTGAATCAAATAAAAAACCAATTGCCATTTATGCTTCTCAGAGCATTTTGGTATTTTAAAATTATATTCTTAATCATAATCTTGTCTAAACATGATTGCATGAGTGTCGTACTGTAAGATGCAAAAATTAAAAATTACTTTTTTAAGTAACTTAAAATTAAGAAATGTGTAGCGTTTACTTAACGCGTCACTAAGCCAAATTACATTACAAGAATAAGATAACGTGGTATAACTTGGACAAAATAACATTTTGCAAAAGTGCTGATGTAGTTCGATATTCAGTATATCGATTGCTTCAGTATAGATCAGAGATCTAGTTAGCGACTTTTACTTTACGGTAACAATAAGCAAATAATTTGTTTAATAATTAGCTGTTTCTCATTTTATTAAAATAATATTCTCCTACTTCCTAAATCAAGTAATATCTACAGATTATTTCTTATTAATTCTTTTTTAATTCAAATGAATTAAGGGCTTATTCTTTTTTACAAATGTAAGAGTCGATTTTAAGTTTTATTGATTGCTACGTTTTTTGCGCTAAAACGTTTAACTCTCTTTTCAATCCCGACTAGCCACTTTAGCAATAATGTGTTTATAGACGTGCTTATCGTTTTAGAATGTGTATTTTTGCTTAACGTCCTATTTTATGCGAGAAGACGTTAGATCAAATTACTTTCCCCTATTGTAGATATTACAGTCTCTTTTCAGATTTCATGTAGAAGAAATATCGAATTTGGTTCGTCCTAATTATTCTTTATTCGATTTCTTAACCTAGAATACCTAATAAAGTATTAATTTGTACTATAAAAATAGAAATCTGTTGATAGAATAAATTTTGATATCTTTTGTTATTCTGTCAGTAATATTTCTGATGAAAATTCAGATAACAGAAATGTTGCGTAAATTTATTGTGGCATCCTTTTGTTGAAAACAAAGGTCTTTGCTCTTAAAACTTGACAATAATTTGTTAACTATATAATATAGAAATATAATTATATAGGACTTATACTTCTAAATATATAGGGCTATATAATATATAATATAATTTAGAAATCTAATATAATTTATTGCGTTTAAACATTGTAATATTATGCATCTAACTTAAAATACAATAGTACAATATGGACTTAACGATAAACTCGTTACACAATGTTAATTTGAAAATATTCCTATCGTAATAAATTTGAAAATAGCGTAATGTAAGAAAATAAAAAAATTATATCTAAGGGATTGATAATTTTATATTTAACATAAACCAAATTAAAAGGATATAATTAATTTTAAACTAAATAAATAAATAAAATAAATAAATTTAAATAGATAAATTATAATTAATATAAAAATATAATTAATTATAATTAATGTGTGCACACGAAATTAAAATAATTGAAATTTTAGTAAAATAAAATTATTTTAATTATTTTAAAATAATTTAGAAATTTTAAGTAGCAGCTTATGATCAGTCACTATGCTATTTCATATATTTTTCAAATTCTTCAAATAAATACGGGAATTGTGAATACAGCAAATCATTTTAATTCGGGTGGAACAATATTTAATACTTCTTTTCAGGTGATACTGTGTATCTAATAGTTTAATTCGGATGAAATAATATTCTAAAAATTTTAGTTTCTGACGATAGGTGATCAATTCATGAAAATTTGACATTAAAATTTTTGTTTCTACTCTATAAATATAAAAATCACAGTACGTTTCTAATGATAGTTTCTGATTCAGATGTGAAAATTTGACACCTTTGGAATTTTTTACTCTATAAATATAAAATAAAGTTAAAATGAGCATTAATTATACCAAATTATAATTGAAGTTTAATTTATAATTTAAAGTTTTATTTTTTGTGCGGAATTAATTCGATTTGAAAATAATCCTGAAATTTAAACTTATTCGAAGATATCCATGAATGACTGTAATTGTAATGTTACAGGTCCAAATAATTGTATTGTCTTAAGCGGGTGATATGATTACTAAAATAGCTAGTGAATTCCGCTTGAAATGAAGTTTTCTGATTAACCACGTTGATGTGCAACTTGTGACTAATTTAAAATGCTGATACGACCATTTATACAAATGATACGACCATTTATACAAATAAAGAAGTATAATAACATATTATCGAAGAAAACATTTCAATATTAAATCAAAAACTATTAGAAAAAGAAGATTTTTGGATTAAAACGCTTAATTCCATGTACCCATTAGGATTGAATGACGTGGTACAAGGAATTGGCAGAAGTAGTATAATACATAATAAACAACTATATTATAATAATCCGGTTAAACGCAAACCAAGAAGTCATGGTGATAAAAGGAATAGGAAAAATAGAGTTAAAAATATTAAAAAAGATATGTATATAAATGAACGATTAGAAATATTAAAACAACTTTTAAGTGATAATAAGCTAAAAGATCTTTATGTAAATATAAGAAGTTTTTCTAAAGATATCATATCTTCAATAAATAAAAAATTAATTAACGACTATGATAGGCTAAGTTGCATAATAGACAGTTACTGATAGAAAAGATAAAATTAATAAAGATATGTATAAAGAACTTACTAAATTAAAGGATAACTATATAATAACAACTATTGATAAAGCTAGTAATAACTTTGTCTTCATATGCAAAAAGCTTTATTGTGATATACTAGTGAAAGAGGTTAATTCTAATGATTTAAATGTAAATCCAACATATGAACGTAGTGAGTTGAGTTTAGAAACAATTATTAGAAGTCACTGATCTATAATGGATAAAAAGGGTATAAAGGTTGAATTAGATAATAAAACTATACCTATATTATATTGGAATCCAAAATTACATAAAAATCCAATAAAACCTAGGTTCATATGTGCGTTTAAATGTACATTAAAACCACTTTCTGTCTATATGAATAAAATACTTAAAGTAATTAAAGCACACTTTAAAAAATATTGCAAGGTAATCGAAATTAATACTGGTATAAAACACTATTTCAGTATTAATTCTACAAAAGAATTTTTAGAACAGACAAAAGGAATAAATTTTCAAAATATAAATACATTCGATTTTAGTACGCTTTATACAAATCTAGATTTAGTAGATATTAAAGAAGCGTTAGTAAAATTAATTAATCTTATATTCGGAAAAAGATATACATATATGTGTTATAATAATTATAACGCCTATCTAACAAAAATTAAACCATCAAACATGTATATCTAGATATGAACATTAAATTAACATTAACTAAAACTACTATTAATTTATATCGTAAAGATGACATATTTAAATTCACAAGAAACATATTTTTGCATGAGCATTCATGCATACCATATAATATAAAATATAATACATTAAATAATGAAATTTTAAGAATTGCAACAATATGTAATGATATTGGCTTTCTTCAAAATCATTTAAATAATTTAATAGATACATATTTTAAACTAGGTGTCTATAAAAATAACATCAAGCAGAAAATAGTAAAATATATAAATCAACACAATAATATAAAGAATAAATTTAAACTCTGAAGTGACAAATTTTTATGGATGGATAATAAATAATATACTTTGTATTAGAATAAGATACTAGATAGTTATTTCAGAGGAAATACATCATTAGCATGTATTTGGCCCCGCTGCTATGTTGGGTAGAGGAGTTATGGGCCGAAGCCTGATAGCACAGCAGTTCCTCCTGATGACCTCTAATCCTTATTCTGATACAACGTCTGTTATTTATTAGTCAATTCATAAAAATGACGTTTATTTTAAATTTCATTTTTTTAACTTGATTTAAATTATAGAAAATCTAAAAACAATTATTAATTTTATTATTTAATTATTAAATTTTGATTTAGCATTATTATGTTTTGTTTATTTTATAATTATATTAAATACGTAGACTCAGTTAGCTGATTTAATTGGTATCAAAATATTTTATTAGAAAGTCTATAAAATTCATATCTTTTGTAATTTTCAAATGAAACGGGATTTACTGTTTTAGATTTATGACAGATTAGCATAATATATTATTTATGAAGGTCGACTTTCACAAAATCAAACTGATTTATGTTTAAGATATAATGCCTAGCAATCAATTGCTTGTCAAATTTTATTTAGTAAATCAATTCAGCTAACCGAGTCTACGAATTTAATATAATTATAAAATTCAAAAATGAAAATAATAAATCAGTAAATCAAAATTTAATAAATAAATAATAAATAATTAAATAATTATAAATATCAAGTTAAAATTTAAAATTGGAATTTAAAATAAAAGACAATTTTTATTAATTGACTAATAAATAACATACGTTGTATCATAATAAGGATTAGATGTTATCAGGAGGAACTGCTATGTTATCAGGTTTCGACCCCTATTCCAATACCCAACATAGCAGCGGGGCCAAATACCTACTAATGACGTATTTCCTCTGATGAAATTTGATTATCAAGTATTATCAAATTTGATTACAATGTTTTATCCATTGATAAAACAATTATCAATGGACAATTATTATCCATTGATAAAACAATTTCCGCTAAAGATTTTTATTTTTATTTTATATTATTGTGTTGATTTATATATTTTACATATAAATGATCAGCATATGTATATTTATATTATATGTATAATCAACAAATGTATATTTTTATTGCGAACTATCCCAGAGAATACAAAATATTTTGTATTCACGAGGATGGTTCGCAATAGAACCATTTAATAGTTACATTTAATCCGAAAGCAATACTCCATGATATTTTTATAGTGTGTATATATTAAAATATTAATATGATTTAAAAGAAATTCAATTATAGCAATTCTAGTATTTTATTCTAATAAAAAGTATATAAATTTTCTAAAAGTTTAAATTTACTTTTAATATTATTGTGTTGATTTATATATTTTACTATTTTCTGTTTGATGGTATTTTTATAGTAACTTTGTTTAAAATATGTATCTATTAAATTATTTAAATAATTTTGATGAAAGTCAATATCATTACATATTATGGCAATTCTTAAAATTTCATTATTTAATATATTATATTTTATATTATACGGTATGCATTCATGCTCATGCAAAAATGTTTCTTGTAAATTTAAATATGTTATCTTTACGCTATAAATTGATAGTACTTTTAATTGATGTCAATTTAATGCAACAGAAAGCGTATATTCTTCTGTTGTATATATAATTGTGGTGCACGGATGTGCTGAGTAGACAACGGTCCAGGATTTCTTACGAAATACGGCATTTATACAAAATGTTGTTGATTGATAGACTAGACTTCGATTCACGACTTTCAGTCACCATGTCACTTCTAGACGACTACTTCAGCATCAAAATAATGTAGTATCTGGAAACACTCATCAGTAGAATGAAGTACCCACTGGTCGTTTCTGTTCTCTGTGACATTGTGAATGAAGGCGTTTCCGACACTTTACTTAATTACCTGAGGCTTACGCTCTTTACTCAGGCGTATTTACTCAGATAAAATTTGTTTATCTAGTATCTCATTCCAATACAAATATAGTAACCTAGTTTAAAATATGTATCTATTAAAGTATTTAAATGACTTTGAAGAAAGCGAATATCGTAATTGTTAATTCGTACTTTCCAAAATCGGGTAATTCTTACTTTACATTGTTTTTCTTTTAATTTGGCCTGGAGGGACCAAATTAAAATTTATTTTTAATATTATTGTGTTGATTTATATATTTTAATATTTTATAGTAACCTAGTTAAAATATGCAAATATTAAATTATTTAAATAATTTAAAAAGGACCCTTGTAGTTACATATTACCATGTATATAATAAAGATTGAAGGTCATCAGGATAAGCTGCAAGATTATTAGATTTTGGCCCTAATTTCTTAACATAGTAGTGCAATCAATTGCTTGTCAAAAAATGTTGCTAAAAATATCTATTTTTAAGTATTTGAGTTTAAAATAAGCTTAACTTAAACTTATTGATATCAATGTCACTAAACTGGCATATTTACTTGATTTTACAGACTAATTTTCACATATTTGGTTTTGGTATAAGACAAACAAAATATGACACTTAAAAATATTACCGAATTATTGTATGGACTAAAAAGTGAGCATTAAATATTTTATAAATCATTTATCTTAAAATTTAATTTATAAACTGTGAGAGCAAAAAATATTAAAAATTAAAATATTATAATTTTTAAAGATTTATTAAAACGGATATGCCATCCTTTGGTATGGACGATAATAAGCAAATTGATTTCGTCCTCGTCTATACTGAATCCTTTATTTCTTCGTCTTCTGTTAATCTGCAATCACGATGTGACGATGAAATCATGAAAAGCGACACTATCATCCAAAAACACAAAATGCGACAAACATTTGAGCGTAACCTGGAACAACTTGGATGCTGTTTAGAACGGGAGCCATTTATCGAAGAGGTAATTTATATATAGTTGAACTGTAAAATATTCTATCTTTCTGTAATAAGGAGTTTCTATTAAACACCTCTGTTGCAAATTTGGATCGTAAAATTGAAAGAAAATATTTCCTCAAGATTCACGCCTCGTTTCAATTGCTTTTAAATATCGCTGAACGTACAAAAATGCGACTGCCTATCGCGGTATGTTTTTCAAGCTGATACTGATGGATGAAATGTGATAAAGGAACTTTTTAATATTTATTTTTATTCAAAAAATTCATTACATTTCGATAGTTGCTGCTATCATTTTGAGATCAGTTACAAAGTCTACGTATTTTGGAAATAATAAAAATAAAAATAAATATTTTGATCTTTAAATTTTCTATAATTCAGATTTTTAAATGGTAAACATTTTTTGAAATTCAATTTTTATGAATCGAAGAATAAATAACAGAAGATGTATCGCAATAAGGATTAGAGGTTATCAATATGTGATCATATTTCGGACCTTATTCCACGATCTAACATAGCCGCGGGGTCAAATACATGTTAATAACGTTTTTCCTCAGATTAAATTTTATTATTGAGTATCTTATTCTAATACAAAGTATATTATTTGTTATTCATCCATAAAAATTTTCCGCTAATGATTTTAAATTTATTCTTTATATTATTGTGTTGATTTATGTATTTTACTATTTTCTGTTTGATGATATTTTTATCGTAACCTAGTTTAAAATATGTATCTATTAAATTATTTAAATGATTTTGAAGAAAGCCAATATCATTACATATTGTTGCAATTCTTAAAATTTCATTATTTAATGTATTATATTTTATATTATATTGTATGCATGAATGCTCATGCAAAAATATGTTTCTTGTAGATTTAAATATGTCATCTTTACGATATAAATTAATAGTAGTTTTAGTTAATGTTAATTTAATGTTCATATCTAGATATACACCTTCTTTATCATTAATATTGGTTTTATTAAGATTTTTTTCAGTTAAATGCTAATATTTCATCAATATATCTAAGCATATATTTCAAATCTTTATATAGCTTAGATTTATGTTTCAAACAGTTATGAAAATTAACATATTCTATGAAGCTTAAAAACAGGCAGCTATAATTGGGCTACTATTTCCTCTCATTAAAATACTATTTATAAGTCAATATAAGCTATAATGTATCATACTTCAATATTTTAAATTCCTATTATAAATTTTAACTTGTTATAAATGTAAATTGTTTAAAATATTTAATAATTATTTATTATTTATCTTTTTTATTTATATATCGTATAAAATACGTAGACTCGGTTATCTTATTTGATTCATATCTGATTCATATTTGATTCATTCATATTTGATTAATATAAAAAGTATACTTTTTATTTAGCATTTTAGTATTTAACATGTTGTTTACCTTTTATTTGTCTAAATAAAATACAAATAAAAGTTTTTCTACTTTTAAATCTCTGTATTTCAAATCTCTATACAGTTAATTTTCTAGAAAATTTAATGTCTAGATATAAATACCTATCTAGTTAATACTTTACAGTAATCTCTAGATAACTGTTATACGATGAATTCGATTGTACGCCAATTGAATTGAATGACCTGCTGACTCTACGCCACATCTTTGGCCAGCACATAGTTGAAAAATAATAGTTTTTTTCATAGTCAAAACTGATAACATAGTAGTTCCTTCTGATGACCTATAATTCTTATTCTGATACAACGTCTGTTATTTATTAGTCAATTCATAAAAATTGACTTTTATTTAAAATTTCAATTTTAAATTTTTAAACTGTTAAACTGATCTGCATACTTCTGTAAGCTCGTTCCGTACGTGATTAAGAATGCCTAGGTCATCGATTGGTCCTTTCAACTCCCCAACCCTAATGGAATGCACACCTTGGCATTTGTCCAGATGAATTTATCATTTGACTAATTTCATTTAACTAAATTGAATTTATACAGCTCTGAATTATTTTATCCATTGCTGTTATAAGATGGATAGATATACCTATCAATCCATTTTTACGAGTTTGACTACCTTTTAAATTATTGAGTGATAACGTGCTTCCGATAATAATTCTTGTATACGATGTTTCTCGAGTGTCTCCATTGTTTTACCAAATCATTTGTCTTTCATGTATAATTATTAATATAAATTATTAGTAAACATTTATCTTATAATTTTTAATTGCGTTTTTTGAAGGTAAATAAGATGCGGGAGTTTAAGCGTCGTGGAATATTTGATGATCTTTGTAGTAGATTTAAATGTTTCGAACAACTCTTTGCACTAAATCCTGAGCTATTTCCAAATAAGAAACCTTATTTTACCGAAGAATATCAAAACGGACTTTATGAATGGTATTTAATATATCTGTGTATTTATATTTATTTCATTTTTAGTTTTAAGCCATTCTTTGAAGAGCGCGTTGCTACCATAACTGGTGGGCAAAATGGAGCGGATGCATATTTTACCATTGCAGAGCGAAGCAAGTTATTAAGAAAGCTTTTAAGCAGATGTCCATATGTGGAATCAACAGCAGGTTCATGCAACTGTATTATCTCCTGTTTCTATAAGATAATCAAATATAATTACCGATTTATATTAATCATAGCCTTATGTATATTCTGTAATATTCTAATTTATAATTAGAATATTCTAATAATTTAGATTGCAATATTTCTCATTTATATTTCAAATATATTTTACAATTAATATTACATTGGCATCGTACATAATCATAATCTAGTTTCTAAGGACGAACAACAACCTACATCACAACAAAGACAACGTGATGCTGCAGACTGTGTAAATCAGGAAAGACGCAGTGAATATATAACACTAGACACAATATACGACTGCGTAATTCACTGAAAACCAAATCTTATCCACCTACCAAAATGCGAAGTTGCAAAGCAGTCTGTCTTAATCATATTTGAACTTCTGGAGGAATTCAATTCGAATTCATCAAAAGCATATATAGTTTTGCAGATGATAAGTATCCTATCTCAGCTACAAAGGATAGGATCGAACAAAGTTAATGTTATAAGAAAAACGCTTACTCGCCGTCTGTAATTATGGAAGGAGGATCACCTAGATACATTTTTCTCTGAGGCTCTATTCCTGCAAATTAAAAGCAAGTCACAACCCAATGCTACATCAAACACCAGGTCTGCGATGATCCAAAACATAATTAAACTAACACGGAATTGGAAATTCGGAAACGCCGAAAGATTTCTGAAATCCAACGGCCAAACGTCAAAAATACTAGAAACGTCTGAACCATTAACATCTCATTTTTATTAATATTTATAATATATTAACACATTTAGATATCTCAAGCATATCTCGTTATTTTGACCAATTGACCTTTTTATTCTAAATAATGGCAAATCTATCTATGACAGTAACATGTTAAATATTTCATATCAAAAGTCGTGTGTGTTGAAATTTGCATGTCATTTTCATAAATTGTAATATTTGAAATTTTCTATACCTTTGAGCCACTTGATTAATCGTTTATAAAACCGCTCCACACTTAAAAATTTAACCTAACTACGTCCATATTTGCTAATTCACTTTTTATATTCCAATTCAGTTATTTCAAAACCTATAGAATTGATTTGTATGCATAGGAATTTTGAACTTTAGATTTTCGCAGATTTTCTCATGCTCAATACGATGATTCAGATATAAGCCCAACAGAAGAAGTTTGTTTCCTAGACAATGTATTTGCATTCAATCACGATGTTAGCAGGCAGCGAGGTAATTTAATTTTACATTTTTATCACTATGAAGTGAACATATTTGAAACATTGTCTGATGTTGCTATTTAAAATGCATATGCTGAAAAATTGCATAATTCTTGATATTTCCTATCACTCACTATCCTACTTACACCTTGATTATCATGCTGATTCGCATTCTGCCCCAGTTGCTCTGAGATCAAGTAATTCTCTACTTCTCCACGTCTTTATGGATCGCTCTTTATTGTAGCTGCTCCAATTACCTGAAATTCTTTGCCAGCTTACGTCCGTTCTTTCTCGTCGCTTCCACTCTTCAAACTACGTATATGTTTAAGCACAATGGCCTATCCTCCACAATAAATCAAAAATAATCAACATATTATCCAACTCACAATTCTTCATTTATCTTTAACTAAACCATTTAACATTTCCCCACGACGCCTCGCCGCATTACACTCATCTCCCTTATCTTCAATATACTTGCTTTAATTTCATCAACATTTTCATTTTACATTCTATTTTCTTTGTTTTCTTATTTGTTATTATTTTCCTTCTACGTGGGCTTGTAAGCGCGCATATGCATGCATTTGCCACTATAAATAAAATCCAATTTCATCAAATCAGCTAACTGAGTCTACGTATTTAATATAATTATAAAATAAACGAAACATAATAATGCTAAATCAAAATTTAATAATTAAATAATAAAATTAATAATTGCTTTTAGATTTTCTATAATTTAAATCAAGTTAAAATAAAAACATTGAAGTTTAAAATAAACGTCAGTTTTATGAATTGACTAATAAATAACAGACGTTGTATCAGAATAAGGATTAGAGGTCATCAGGAGGAACTGCTGTGCTATCAGGCTTCGGCCCATAACTCCTCTACCCAACATAGCAGCGGGGCCAAATACATGCTAATGATGTATTTCCTCTGAAATAACTATCTAGTATCTTATTCTAATGCAAAGTATATTATTTATTATCCATCCATAAAAATTTGCCACTTAAGAGTTTAAATTTATTCTTTATATTATTGTGTTGATTTATATATTTTACTATTTTCTGCTTGATGTTATTTTTATAGTAACCTAGTTTAAAATATGTATCTATTAAATTATTTAAATGATTTCGAAGAAAGTCAATATCATTACATATTGTTGCAATTCTTAAAATTTCATTATTTAATGTATTATATTTTTTATTATATGGTATGCATGAATGCTCATGCAAAAATATGTTTCTTTAAATTTAAATATGTCATCTTTACGATATAAATTAATATTAGTTTTAGTTAATATAAATTTAATGTTCATATCTAGATATACACCTTCTTTATCATTAATATTGGTTTTGTTAAGAATAAGGCTTTCTGGATAAATTTGTTCACTAATTGAATAAAAATTATTAGAATTAAATACACATATATCATTAATGTATCGAAACATATATTTCATATATTTATATTGTTTAGATTTAGTTTTTACACAGTTATGAACAAATTCATATTCTATAAAGCTTAAAAACAAGTAAGCTATAATTGGGCTACTATTACCACCCATTGGAACACCTTTTACTTTTCTAAATATAGATGTCCCTACTTTTAAACAATTTTGATTTATCAAAATATTTAAGGATTCTATTAATTCAATTTTATCTATATATTTATATTTATTTGATGGTTTAATTTTTGTTAGATAGGCGTTATAATTATTATAACACATATATGTATATCTTTTTCCGAATATAAGATTAATTAATTTTACTAACGCTTCTTTAATATCTACTAAATC
Organism: Pomphorhynchus laevis; assembly: GCA_012934845.2. NCBI lineage: Eukaryota > Metazoa > Acanthocephala > Palaeacanthocephala > Echinorhynchida > Pomphorhynchidae > Pomphorhynchus > Pomphorhynchus laevis. The sequence continues at coordinate 57,585 of WNNJ02000178.1, forward strand.
TAGATTTGTGTAAAGCGTACTAAAATCGAATGTATTTATATTTTGAAAATTTATTCCTTTTGTCTGTTCTAAAAATTCTTTTTTAGAATTAATACTGAAATAGTGTTTTATACCAGTATTTATTTCGATTACCTTGCAATATTTTTTAAAATGTGCTTTAATTACTTTAAGTATTTTATTCATATAGACAGAAAGTGGTTTTAATGTACATTTAAACGCACTACATATGAACCTAGGTTTTATTGGATTTTTATGTAATTTTGGATTCCAATATAATATAGGTATAGTTTTATTATCTAATTCAAACTTTATACCCTTTTTATCCATTATAGAACAGTGACTTGTAATAATTGTTTCTAAACTTAACTCACTGTGTTCATATGTTAGATTTACATTTAAATCGTTAGAATTAACCTGTTTCATTAGTATATCATAAATTGTTTTATTACTAAATTGACCATCGTCTTCAAAAACAATCAAAGATGCTTTTGATGGCAACCAATATGTTACTTTCTCAGACAACTCGATGGCAACCAATATGTTACTTCCTCAGACACGTATTCACAGATTCCTAATGCAATATACATTCATTTATAATGACAATCCTATTCTCTGCATATTCCCTTGCAGTTTAATCGATTATCAAATTAAATTTACTTTTTGAAATTCATTCATCAATAATCCTAATTTCCTCTTTAAAGATTTAATATAAGTGTTTACACTTATGTTCAATAACCGAAATACTTTAGGCAACCGCTAAGGAATGACCACCAGTTCGGTATTAGATAATATCGTCGGTTAAGTTATGGTGTCCGTTGCCGCATAAAATTATGGATAAGTAGAATTTTTTGCTTAAAATAAACATCGTTAATCCATTCAAACTAAAATTTTTCATCCATACTTTTTTAATTTTCTTTAACCCATCATATGAGAAAGTTTCTCATGGCAGTGTGTTGCGTCTGAAAATCCTAATTTGGTTAAAGCTATATCCATTGACGCATAAGAACAACCATCAAAAGATGATTTTTATTTCCAATAGTTCGTGCACATACTTTTTCCATTAGCCTTTCCTAAATATATTAAAGGTTTGAAGAGTCTTGTCCATATCCACAATCCTTCCTAGAAAAAGTAGTATAAAGTTAGTAAAAAGGTAGAGTATCCTTGTTAAACCACCTTTTCAGTGATCATTTTACTTCTCTTAAAAATTTTTAATATTTTACTCTAGTTATCAGAGAGCTTTGTTAAATGTTTGTTCGAGATCGAATCGATATATAACGCCTTCCCAAGAAGCAAAAGCATCATAAGACATCACCCTTAACGTCGTCTATTTCCATCTCAGCTGCAATCACTCTCGCATAGAGTTGAATTTCAAGTGTTTGGACTCATCATTCTAATGCCATCTATAGACTAACTTATCCCTCAATAGCATCTTACAGCTAAACCATATATCATTCCTTCCTCTAAAATTCTTCATTGTTTACTTCGATTGGGAACGTTCTTTTCCTTGTTATCGTCATTCCCAAACCATGAGATCATTTACTTCAAATTTCGTATGTAGTAAATCTGTTCCCATAATCCTTATTAAATTCGATTAAAGTTTGCCTGAAATGAATGCTGTTTACTATTTTTCTAAATGAATTTAATTAAATTCATTTTTATAAAAATTCGATTGCAATTTACAAATGTTTTATTTATTAATTCATTTTTAAATAAATTTAAAATGCATTTAATTTAAAATGGAAAAAATAATGCACAATGCGCATCTCTAATATTGAAAATAAATTGTTAAAAGGGTGCGCCCTCTATATCGAACTTATAGAAAATAGAAAATTACAACATGAAATAACATATTGTTTTTCTTTAGCACAAGAGAAAATTGGAAGCTTTAAAGGAAATTATGTTCCAGCTAACACCTGAGCGAGCTAAAATCATATCAAATAACTGAGTCTACGTATTTTATACTATATATAAATAAAAAAGTGATAAATAATAAATTATTTTGTAAGAAATTATTATTATGTCAACTTAAACTCTACGTATTTAATATAATTATAAAATAAACAAAACATCATAATGCTAAATCAAAATTTTATAATTAAATAATAAAATAAATAATTGTTTTTAGATTTTTTATAATTTAAATCAAGTTAATATAGAATTTATTATTATGTCAACTTAAAATTTAAAATTAAAATTTAAAATTAAAGTCAATTTTTATGAATTGACTAATAACAAATAAACAATGTATCAGAATAAGGATTAGATGTTATCAGTAGGAACTGCCATGCTATCAGGTTTCGGCCCCTATTCCTTGACTCAGCATAGCAGCCGGTCCAAATACGCGCTTATGACGTATTTCCTCTGATTAAATTTGATTATCTGGTGTAAATCAGATCAGATAACTGAGTTTACCTATTTTATACTATATAAATTAAAAGTATAGATTAATAATGATAAATAATAATTGATTAATCAGATTTTATATAATTTATATTTATAGAATGATAAAATTTATTATTGAAATTTAAAATAAAAATCAATTTTTGTGAATTGACTAATAAATTATTAGTTATTCCTTATTCAAAAACGATGTTTTTGAATAAGGAATGAAGTAACATTTTGAATATTTATTGTAGACTTATACGCGGCCACGTTTGAAATTAGTCTTCTATTTGACCCCGAGATAAGTTTCGAATGGCAACCGATGAATTTGCAATCAGTTGTGGAGAACATTGTCTGACACATTCCTTATCATGGAAAATAGTCGATTCGGCAATTTGGCGTCATGATATCGCTAGAGATGACCTAGCAAATATGCAAAAGGACGGAAGTGTTAATGTCGTTAAAAAATGAGATTAACGAGGTTAAAGATAGTAAATTTAATTTCAGGAAGCATGGGGGATAAGAGGGAGTTAAAGTGGGTAAATTAGATAAGTGTAAAGCGGAATTAAATGGAGATTTAAAGTAGATGAAGGTGGGATATGCTTGAAATAAAATCATTACTAACTTTAAATGAACTTATAATTTTTGATTTTTATATTAAAAATTAGTTTTTTAATTTTTATGATACTATATAATCAAATTTAATCAGAGGAAATACGTTCTTAACATGCATTTGGCCCCGCTGCTATGTTTGTTAGAAGAGTAAGGGGTCGAAACCTGATAGCAGAGCAGTTCCTCCTTATGACCTCTAATTCTTGTTCTGATACAACGTCTGTTATTTATTAGTCAATTCATAAAAATGAATTTTGTTTTAAATTTCAATTTTTTATTTTAACTTGATTTAAATTATAAAAAATCTAAAAACAATTATTAATTTTATTATTTAATTATTAAATTTTGATTTAGCATTATTATTATAAAAATGAATCTATAATAAACTTATAATTTTTGATTTTTGTATTAAAAATTAGTTTTTAAATCAAATTCTTCCGGATCTGAAAATTGAGTTTTCTCATCTTATTGTCAAAATAGATGTTGCATAAAGAAACATTTATTCTACTAGAATCATAAACATCCAGAAACTCCAAAAATGTAAAAATAAATTATAATATTGTTTTCTGAGTAAATCAAAATTTAAAATACTCTTTTAGCATAAAAATAGAATGTCAGTAAAATGTTACTTCTGATAAAGAGTTAATTTTATCTACCTAAAAGTGTGTAATTCGAAAGAGGCATGATATCGCATGATACCAACGTCAGTTTGGACATTTAGTGACGATATATCGGATCTAATTGACTTATATGGACACGCATAAGTCAGATATCTATGTCAGATACCTGCCGTTTTTTGATAGGTCATATGACAGTAGAATTCCTGCGCAGGTAACACAATGCCATTCGGAAATAATGCGGTCGAAGTGGAACAGGTAGGCATGATTGAATATTGCGGGTTTGTCTTTGTTTTGGATGGAACCAAATTCCCTAATGAAACAACTTTCACTTTCACAGGTGCTTTAATCTTCTAAATATATCATAGGATTAAAAGCTTCAACTAGAATTTTAAATACTGAAATCAACAATTTACGGTCCTTAAGTATATACTGCAATGCACATCGGATATCAGATTTAAGTGGGCACTTCAATTCAATAAGCAACATAGAAGGCATTTAATTTATACTACTATACATTGGTTCCATACTGATGTTAGATAGATTATCGTTAACAGAGAGACTGTTAACATTCTCTATTAGTATATTACTAATATACTAATATTAATTGTTATATAAGTTATTAGCTATTATCAGTCACTATATTAGTATATAATATATTAGTATAGAATATATTATTACAAGCTATGCCGGCGGAGCAGCATTGCTTGTGCCACGCCGCGCGTCCCCAGGTTGCGGATAGGGGAAGGACCTGCAGATATGCAGGTTAGCTGCGATATAAGCGAGCTTTGGCTTGACGAATAAGCATTCGCGGACAGCAAGCAGTAGCGTTATCGCGATGGCGTCGTAAAGCGTGGCAGCTTTAGGTCTATAAAAATCCATTCATCCAATGGGGGCTTAACGCTATGATATGGCGAGTCGATCCCGCCATTAAATAAGGATCTGCCACTTGTTGCCGGACAAGTTATCCTATTGGTTTAGTACCGGCTAGGCCCACCGCTTATAACTGTGGTTGACGATAGGCTGTTGCGACAAGCCAGTCACAAAATCAAATCGACGCATCATGACAGAAAAGCCTTCCAATGTTTGCACTGGGACTAGGGCGTACACCGCAATCGACGCGGCAGGGCGGGTCCCGGCTCGGCCGAAAAATATACGAGGGTTCCTGACGCAAGGACGGCGTCGGGGCACAAGCAAGCAAGTCCAAAGGAATAAGGAGACGTCAGGCGAAAAGATTCGTGTAGCATCTCTGAACGTAGGTACTCTCACTGGTAACGTTGAGGAGATCGCATCAATGCTGAGACGAAGACAAATAGATATTTGTGCACTGCATGAAACACGGTGGAACGGATCTAAAGCGTACAATATGGAGCAGGAACGTGGTAACAGTGGCTACAAGCTTCTCTACTATGGTACGGTGAAAACTAGCAGCGGAGTAGGTATTGCAATTTCTGATCGACTCCGTGATTCAGTTATGGAGGTCAGTCGCTACACCGATCGACTCATGAAAATAAGCATTGCAACTGCAGACCGCATAGCTCACATTTTCTCCGCATATGCACCAAAGACTGGACGCAGTGAGATGGAGAAAGATGCCTTATGGGAAACGCTAGACGCTCACACACGGAAAATCTCTCCTGCAGACCTCATCATAATTGCTGGAGATCTCAACGGACATGTCAGGCAGACTGCTGATGGATCTCCATGCCATGGTGGCAAAGGCTATGGTTGACGGAATAAGGATGGAGAACGAATAATTGAGTTTGCTGACTCGCATGATCTCGTTATTACCAATACATGGTTCATCAAGCGATCCACGCAGCTCCCAACATATTACAGCACGAACATTAAAACCCAAATCGATTATATTCTCGTGCGGCGTAAAAACTTGTTCACTGTAACTAATGTCAAGGCCTTAACATACGAGACACTAACAACGCAACACCGCCCAATAATTGCAGTCATGAAAATCAAGCCACCGCAGCAAAACGTGATGGAAAATCGCACGGGACCATCAAGAACCAAATGGTGGAATTTTGGCGATAGGGAAGCAGAGATAATCTCGAGGATACGGCTTCCCGAAGTAACCACAGTTAAAGAAACGTGGAGCAAGACTGCACATATAGTACATACCATAGTGGATAAGACACTTGGTCGTACAAAAGCCAGTAAAAGATACATTAAGCGCGATACGTGGCTCTGGACTGAAGATGTGAAATCGAAAGTCAAGGATAATAAACGAATGTTCCATATATATCTCGGCGACAAGACACAGGCAAACTTGCATGCATACCACCTAGCCAAGAGAAACTCAAAAAAGGCCGTTGCGATTGCCAGAGCTGTACACTACGATAAGGTGCACAAAAGACTCGATACACGCGATGGTGAACGAGACCTATTTCGGCTTGTGAAGCGAAGGCATCAAAACACGCAGGACATCGAAAAGTTTTACTGCATTAATGGAAGGGACGGCAAACTAATAATTGATCGACAGAAAGTTCGAGATAGATGGCGTGATCATTTTGAGGAAATCTCAAATGAAGAGTTTCCGCATCTACCGATCCCAAAAGTTGCAGAAACGTCCGGTCCATTACCTCAAATAAGTGAGGACGAGGTGAAAGATGCATTAAAGCGTATGATGACTAGCAAAGCCACAGGACCAGACGACATTGCGACTGAGCTCTGGAAAGCCAAAAGCTAGGACCCAATCCCCTGGCTAACCAGTTTCTTCAACAAGATTTTTGATGAGTATAGGATACCGAGTGACTGGCAGAGCAGCACCACGATACCAATATGGAAAAAGAAGGAGAACGCAGCGGACTGCTCAAGTCACCGTCCAATTCGACTGCTCTCGCAAACGATGAAAATATTTGAACGAATTCTGGATAAGCGTATCCGTGACATTGTTGATATCACCATAAACCAAACACGATTCGTAAAAAAACTGTGGCACCACTGACGCTATCCACGCAGCACGACTGCTCCTAGAATAACACTTGGAGAAAAATCAGCCGCTCCACGTTGTATTATTGGATTTGGAAAAGGCTTTTGATCGTGTACCACATGAATTAATATGGTATGCGCTGCGTCAGCATCAAGTCCCGGAACATCTAATCGGATGGGTGATGCTGCTCTACGAGAATACTGAAAGTCGGGTTCTAAACGCAGCTGGAATGTCACAGCCATTTCAAATATCAGTGGGGGTCCATCAAGGAAGTGCTCTCTCACCGGTATTATTCAACACAGTTATGAACGCTATAACGCTTGATATCCAAAAGTCGATTCCATATACCATTCTTTACGCTGACGATGTCTGGCTGGCGGCGGACAACAAGAAGGACCTGGAGGAATCAACTACTGTATGGAATAACCGACTCGCACAATACGGACTACGAGTTAATCTAGACAAGACCGAATACCTCACAACAGACCCACATGAAAGTGGCACCATCAATATTAATGGCTTTGACCTGAGACGAACGGACCGGTTCAAGTACCTCGGAACCATACTCTCGGCAAGCGGCGACGTGACTTATGAAGTCAATGCACGAATAAGCTCAGCATGGACAAAATGGCGAGCGACGACAGGTGTTTTATGTGACCGTCGCATCAAGGATCACCTGAAATCAAAGATCTAACGTTCAATCATTCGCCCTGTGGATATGTACGGCACAGAGTGCTTGCCTATTACCAAGGCAGCGGAACGACGCTTTGCGGTCATGGAGACGAAAATGCTGCGGTGGATAAGCGGAATTACCCGGTATGACCACGTGAGAAATATGGACATCCTCCAAAGATACGGCGTCGCCCCTATCGTAAATAAAATGCAAGGGGCCAGACTCCGGTGGTATGGCCACGTGTTGCGGAGTGAAAATTATTCCCTTGCAAAGACCGCCTTAAAGTATGAGATCATAGGCAAACGCCCGAGAGGTCGACCCAAGCACCGATGGTTAGATGGCCTTCACACAGATCTCAAGGCAGCTGGACTTCACCCAGACCAAGCCGAAAATAGAGCGAAATGGAGGGCTAAATCTCACATAGCCGACCCTGCCTCAAAGCGGGACAAAGGCTGAAGAATAAAAAGAAGTATAGAATATATTATATTAGTATATTAGTTATTATTATCTTATTGTATTATTTGTATATTGTATTCATTATATTATTTTATATTCTTTGTATTATTATAGTATATTGTATTATTTGAATATTGTATTATTTGTATTATTTGTCTACAACTGGTGGAATCGGGGTGAGCTCCTGCGTCTGATCATAAAGCTGCAAACATAATAGCACTGAAGACAGATCTGTTATCCACGTTGACAATAAACAATTTAACGGATTAACGTGCGCTTGTCAAAGCAGTCGCACTCACTCATCGATACATTTTAGTTATTGACTATTATTGTTGGGCCCATTTGCGGTTTATCAAACAAATATTGATTATTATTAGTATATTGTATATACTCCTGTTTTCACATCGAACTGAATTTCCATTTAAAAACGAAACGCTCAACCTTAGTACGATTCAGTTTTAGAATGCATTGCTGGCTCGATACGGATTAGAATCAGAAGAGAAACAAGTTTTATAACAAGTTTTAAACAAGTTTTTTTGGAACTACGCACTACGTTACATCCACAGTTATGCAAAAATGGTGATATTATAACATCCCGTCACAACGACATCAGAAACGTGATTGTGAACAGTTTAAAGAAATGTTGTTCTGGGGTTACCACCGAATCAAAGTTTCATTAAGTGGATGCAACTTTTAACTTTTAAAAGTTGCATTTAACAGTTTTTTTAACTTTTAACTTTTTAGAAATTCGTAAAAGCATTTACCTTAACAAAAGGTGCATCATTGTGTATGATTACTTTGACGTCTAATATATAATTATATATAATTATAATCAATTATAATATTGAGATAATCAATTATATCGTATAATAACACATTTAAATTGCGACATTGAAAACTGATATTGTAAATTAGAATACACTGAGGCAATAATTAATTTTAGAAGATGGGTTTCTTTTACTCTTGCACTTTCAGCATCTCTTAATTTAAAAGGGGCTCACAACAAACCTGATTTAACTTTAAATTTGTATAGTTTGGCTTTATATGCTTATTTGCGGGAACCTAATCTTTGCGTATAATTTCTATTAATTTACAAATTAAAATGCAAAAATAATTATTTTGTATACTTTTATTGCATTATTTGTTAGTTTCATAATTATATTTTTCAAAATTACAAATGAATAAAAATGAATAAAAGGAATAAATTTTCAAAATATAAATACATACGATTTTAGTACGCTTTATACAAATCTAGATTTAGTAGATATTAAAGAAGCGTTAGTAAAATTAATTAATCTTATATTCGGAAAAAGATATACATATATATGTTATAATAATTATAACGCCTATCTAACAAAAATTAAACCATCAAATAAATATAAATATATGGATAAAATTGAATTAATAGAATCCTTAAATATTTTGATAAATCAAAATTATTTAAAAGTAGGGACATCTATATTTAGACAAGTAAAAGGTGTTCCAATGGGTGGTAATAGTAGCCCAATTATAGCTGACTTGTTTTTAAGCTTTATAGAATATGAATTTGTTCATAACTGTGTAAAAACTAAATCTAAACAATATAAATATATGAAATATATGTTTCGATACATTGATGATATATGTGTATTTAATTCTAATAATTTTTATTCAATTAGTGAGCACATTTATCCAGAAAGCCTTATTCTTAACAAAACCAATATTAATGATAAAGAAGGTGTATATCTAGATATGAACATTAAATTAACATTAACTAAAACTACTATTAATTTATATCGTAAAGATGACATATTTAAATTTACAAGAAACATATTTTTGCATGAGCATTCATGCATACCATATAATATAAAATATAATACATTAAATAATGAAATTTTAAGAATTGCAACAATATGTAATGATATTGGCTTTCTTAAAAATCATTTAAATAATTTAATAGATACATATTTTAAACTAGGTTACTATAAAAATAACATCAAGCAGAAAATAGTAAAATATATAAATCAACACAATAATATAAAGAATAAATTTAAACTCTTAAGTGGCAAATTTTTATGGATGAATAATAAATAATATACTTTGCATTAGAATAAGATACTAGATAGTTATTTCAGAGGAAATACATCATTAGCATGTATTTGGCCCCGCTGCTATGTTGGGTAGAGGAGTTAGGGGCCGAAACCTGATAGCATAGCAGTTCCTCCTGATGACCTCTAATTCTTATTCTGATACAACGTCTGTTATTTATTAGTCAATTCATAAAAATGACGTTTATTTTAAATTTTATTTTTTATTTTTATTTTTTAACTTGATTTAAATTATAGAAAATCTAAAAACAATTATTAATTTTATTATTTAATTATTAAATTTTGATTTAGCATTATTATGTTTTGTTTATTTTATAATTATATAACAATACGTAGACTCAGTTAGCTGATTTAATTAATTTAATTATTGCTGAATATCACCATTAAACATATTTTCAATTACTGCACAATTACATTTAATTAAAATTAGCTTTTATAAAATTATAAGAATCTTCAATACGTTCTAAAGCCGTATTTACGTTCCTCATAGATGCCACAAGTGCTCTAAGATTTGCATCACGGTGATGAAATCCCATGATCTGCATTTGTTCAAATTCTAATGTTTCATAAAGAAAGTTAATTTGTAAGCTTATAAATCTAATTTGAAATACAGAGATTAATTGCACTGAAAATATAAACTATATTCCGCATTAATAAAATAATTTTATAATTTTCATTACAAAAACATTGAATGATCACAAGTTTTCACGTTGACAGGTTCAAATTGCGTATAAGCAACGAATATTCTTCCTACACAACTTGTATATGCTTATAACTGCAAACTTTATTTCTTATAAATTTATTTTATTTTATTGAAAATCAGATGTACCGATTTTAAGGTTTAGAAAATCTTATTTTGATGGAAGTATACGATTGCGCCTTCCCTCTTCATGAAGTAAGCGCTTTGTTTTAGATTATGTCATCATTTAAAATTTTCGTTTAGCCGCTACTCACCATGGATAAAACATCAAATTTGATAAAACATAATATAAACATGAATACGAGAACGGTATCTAATTTTAAGTGTATTAATATAAATTTTAATGTTTTAAACTATAAATAAATTACAAAGTTTTTTAACAACATCAATAACCTCTTCCAAAGAGGTCATTAATTGTATCGTTAACTCAATAATCCTAGCAAATAGCTTACCAGTCTGGCTAAGAAGAGTGATGCGCCGATAATTGGAACACACTCTTCGGTCACTTTTTTAAAGATCGGTACCACCCCTCCAGTTCGCAACTCACTAGGAACCTTGCCCGACTTTAATGCAACGTTGAAGATCCGTGTTCGCCACTTCATGCCAACAACGTCGAGATCCTTTTAGGTTGAATCTCGTCTACTCCAAAAGACTTGTCATTACTAAGTTTTTAACAACAGCAATGACCTATTTCAAATAGATGAGCTCTTCCGTTGGTTCCAGAGGCTCTACTTCTATAAGAGAAGACATATCCATCGGACTAAGGATGTAGATATGATATTTAAACGCTACAATGTATGGCGTATGTATAAGGATGATATATATCATTATATATATTATATGTATTTATATTATATCGAAGAATGCCTCTATCATCAATTTAATAATCTCCAATTTAATGATCTCATGATTACATGAGATTAATCTCATTATGATTCACGAGTTAATTATGATGAGATTTAAAACAGTATATATTGTAATATGCAGTTCAAAACTTTCATACTGAACAGTTTAATTCCAGAATAAATGATTGAAGTTCAACACAAATATCGCATCTTGTGTAACCTTAAAACTTATAAATAAATTTTAAATTTTAAGAACTGGAATAACACGTTTTGTTGATTTAATGATTTTTAATGAGTTTATTAGTTGAGTATATTAGTTGATTATATAATAAATGTGTTAATTATAATGAGATGTTTAATAAGTTAATTTTAATTAGATTTTTAACTAATTAAAATTTTTAATGATTTAAATGTAACAAATAACAATAAACGCATTTACCCAAATACATTATAATGTAATAATATTCATAAATATTAACTTATAGTTAATATTTATTAATACTATTTATTAATACTTATAGTTATCTTTATTTATATATAGTATAAATATGTAGACTCATTTATCTGATCTAATTATATCCATATTTTATTCGAAATTATTTCGGATAATGGCCTTCGCCAGGTTCTTAAATAAAACATTATACAACAAAAATTAAATCAGAAAACATCGACAATATAAATAATATAAATCGGGAAAACAAAGTCCACAGGTCAATAATAACTTGTCAGTAGAACAAATCAAATCAGATAACTTATTGTATGTATTTTATAATAAAATATAAATAAATATAAATAAATAAAAATAATTAAAACTTAAATCAGCTAACTAAGTCTACGTATTTAATATAATTATAAAAAAAAAAAACATAATAATGCTAAATCAAAATTTAATAATTAAATAATAAAATTAATAATTGTTTTTAGATTTTCTATAATTTAAATCAAGTTAAAATAAAAAATTGAAATTTAAAAATCATTTTTATGAAAATGATTTATATTAACTTGATTTAAATTATAAAAAATCTAAAAACAATTATTTATTTTATTATTTAATTATAAAATTTTGATTTAGCATTATTATGTTTTGTTTATTTTATAATTATATTAAATACGTAGACTCAGTTAGCTGATTTGATAGTAGTTCCTCCTGAGTTCCTTTATGTTTTTCGATACACTGTATATTATTTTTAAGTCAATCCATAAAAAAGTCATTTTTATTTTAAATTTTAATTATAAATTTTATCGTTTTTTAAATTTAAATTATATAAATCTTATATAATTATTTATAATTTATAATTATTTAACTTAATTTTTAATTTAGATAAAATATTTTGTATAAAATAAGTAGACTCAGCTTATAAACAGTAGACTCTACTGTTTATAAAACAGTAGACTTTTATTTCTTTTATGAATTTTGTTATTCAGTGTAATAAATTTCTATTTCAACGATCATCATGCTCACAAGTGAATTATTGCAAATTATGAAATGAACTATTCATTAAATAATATTCGTTAAATAACCGAGAGCATGTAATACATGGTCTTTTAAAAATTATATACAAATGTGCTAGCTTGCATATATATTGAGGGTATAGCAAGAATGATCTATAGTAACCGACCAGAATTACTCGCTTGCATTATGCATTTATCGTTGACATCATAGTAGTATTTATTGAAACTGTTAATATATTCATATAATAACAGTGTTATATTAATAGTTTATGTGATTAACGAGTTAATATAAATTTTAATTTAAACTTGATATAAATATAAATTCTGTAAAATATTATATAATTATTTATTATTTATCTTTATATGTATTTATATATCGTATAAACTACGTAGACTCGGTTATCTGATCTAATTGTCCAATATGCGAAATCTTGTAATTCATAAAAATGATTTTTTAAATTTCAATTTTTTATTATAAATTATAAATAATTATATAAGATTTATATAATTTAAATTTAAAAAACGATAAAATTTATAATTAAAATTTAAAATAAAAATGACTTTTTTATGGATTGACTTAAAAATAATATACAGTGTATCGAAAAACATAAAGGAACTCAGGAGGAACTACTATCAAATCAGCTAACTGAGTCTACGTATTTAATATAATTATAAAATAAACAAAACATAACAATGCTAAATTAAAATTTAATAATTAAATAATAAAATAAATAATTGTTTTTAGATTTTTTATAATTTAAATCAAGTTAATATAAAAAATTGGAATTTAAAATAAACTTCATTTGTATGAATTGACTAATAAATAACAGACGTTGTATCAGAATAAGGATTAGAGGTCATTAAAAGGAACTGCTATGCTATCAGGTTTCGGCCCCTAACTCCTCTATCCAACATAGCAGTGGGGCCAAATAAGTGTAAAGGACGTATTTTCTCTGATGAAATTTGATTATATAGTATCTTATTCCAATACAAAGTATATTATTTATTATCCATCCATAAATATTTTCCGCTAATGATTTTAAATATATTTTTAATATAATTGTGTTGATTTATATATTTTACTATTTTCTGTTTGATGGTATTTTTATATTAACCTATTTTAAAATAGGCATCTATTAAATTATTTAAATGATTTTGAAGAAAGCCAATATCATTACACATTGTTGCAATTCTTAAAATTTCATTATTAAATGTATTATATTTTATATTATATGGTATGCATGAATGCTCATGCAAAAATATGTTTCTTGTAAATTTAAATATGTCATCTTTACGATATAAATTAATAGTAGTTTTAGTTAATATTAATTTAATGTTCATATCTAGATATACACCTTCTTTATCATCAATATTTGTTTTGCTAAGAATAAGGCTTTCTGGATAAATTTGTTTACTAATTGAATAAAAATTATTAGAATTGAATACAAATATATCATCAATGTATCGAAACATATATTTCATATATTTATATAGTTTAGATTCAGTTTTTACACAGTTATGAACAAATCCATATTCTATATATCTTAAAAACAAGTCAGCTATAATTGGGCTAGTATAACCTCCCATTGGAACACATTTTACTTGTCTAAATATGTATGTCCCTTTATATAAATTATATATAAATTATATACTTTTAAAGTATATAAATTATATACTTTTTAATAATTTTGATTTATCAAAATATTTAAGGATTCAATTAATTCAATTTTATCTATATATTTATATTTACTTGATAGTTTAATTTTTGTTAGATAGGCGTTATAATTATCAGTGACTTGTAATAATTGTTTCTAAACTCAACTCACTACGTTCATATGTTGGATTTACATTTAAATCATTAGAATTAACCTCTTTCACTAGTATATCATAATAAAGCTTTTTGCATATGAAGACAAAGTTATTACTAGCTTTATCAATAGTTGTTATTATATAGTTATCCTTTAATTTAGTAAGTTCTTTATACATATCTTTATTAATTTTATCTTTCCTTTTATAATTGTTTGTTATTTTCATTTTATTTTCAATTTTATCAAATATATAATCTTTCCAAATTTTTATCTTGTATATATTCGAGCTTTCACTATTAATCAGCTTACTAAAGTAATCATTTAAGTTATTATATAACGAATTGTAAATTTTATTTTTGTCGTTGTTATTATTTAATCTATATTTATACCCTTTTGATAGCAGCTTTCTTAATTCACAATTTTCAATTAATTCTAGATTATGGGTACATATATGTTCATTTATTTTATCAAAACTAAGACTTTTACAATTGCATTCTGTTTCCATTATGTTTCTAATATTATCGTTACATATTGATTTTAATTCTTTATTATAATTACAAATTTTTCGTCCTAATGGTGGTAGGAGTTTATACCTTATTTTAGGAATATATTTACTTAAATCTGACCCTTTTATTTCTTTACTTTTAGAATTATTTAAAAGTCCGGCTATATTTATGTTATCTATACATTTATTAATGAAGTTTATGGTTAATGTATATTTTCTATTGTTATTATAAACATTTATTGTACGATTATAGTATCTTATATTACAATAACTGTCTATTATACAACTTAGCCTATCATAGTCGTTAATTAATTTTTGATTTATTGAACATATGATATCTTTAGAAAAACTTTTTATGTTTACATAATGATCTTTCAGCTTTTTATCTCTTAAAAGTTGTTTTAATATTTCTAATTGTTCATTTATATACATATCGTTTTAATATTTAATATAGGCCCCAATTCCTCGTGAAACTATTACATAACAGGTTAAACTGTATTAATTTTGTAAAATTATTTTAATTTAGTCGTTTTTAAATTGATATTTAAACGACAATAATAGAATTTCGAATGGGAAGTTGAGCTTCCCATTCTAACGATCAACTTCCCAATGATTTGTAGCTGATTCTTGATCGAATAGTGCAGCTTGACCGAATAAAACGAATGAATTCGTCCGAATTAACTAAAACGATTTAAACCGTCGTTATTTATTCAACAATCGTCAGATAAAAATACCAACGATCGTTTTATAATATAAATTGTTAATAATAAACGTTAAAAATTTATTCATGTTACTTAAACAAATACGATCTATAGTTTACAATCATGCTGTGAATACTATCGATAGTATTCTCATCATTTAAGTTTTTTCTATGCATATTTGTTCGAAGCAAATTTTAAAATCAAGACTAATCATTATTTTGTCTTTTTTCACTTTTTAGAAATTGTACTATTATTGGGTCAAGCTAAACAACATTTTTCGTCAACAACCATACAATCAAATTAGAGAGTATTTTGGTGAACGAATTGCGTTCTATTTTGCATGGCTAGGATGGTACAATTTTATGCTAATTTTTCCTTCCATTATTGGTATCGCCGTTATGATTTATGGATTAGCGACCTTAAACAATGACACTGCATTGTAAGAATCGATAAAATAAAATTGAAAAGTAACTAAATTTTTTAACTGAATTGACGATTATTAAATACTAAATATTATTTAAGTAAATAAAGTTATTCACAAAGTTTTACGTATTTTAAAGTAATAAAGTATTATTACTTTAAAGTATTAAAGTAATATTATTACTAGTATTATATTATTATACTATTATATTATACTATTATATTATACTATTATATTATACTATTATACTATTATACTATTTAAAGTAGTATATATTTTAAAGTATTTTAAAATAATGATAAATAAAATAAATAATTATTAATTGATAACATATTGTATGCAATGAAGCACAACGAATATAAATATCGTATTTTATTAAATACCGATATAAATATTATATTATATAATATATATATAATTAATATAAATACCGATATATATATCCGGTATGAAATAAAAAGGTATAAATTATAAATATATAATAAAAGTCAATTTTTATGAATTGATTAAATTTATAAAAATTTAATGAATCCGTATGTACACATAGACGCGGATTTAGCGAGCTGATTCCGATTTTGCATTGCAAATTTCGTATACACCATTGATAAATCTTATGATATTTGAACGGCTTCTTTCTTGCAATCTGATTCAGCAAGTAGTAAGTTTGAACACATATTCGGCCATTAGCTGCGAAACTCAATGGGTTAAAGCTTGCACTTTCGAAACGTTCGATTCGCTCACCTTATTTCGCGTACTTTCTTTGTGCGTGGTATTAGAAATGTAAGTTTGGATTTCCAACATAATGCAAAGGAGCCAGGTGCTTAAAAACACATTCATCCATTAAGGATCGCTCCGTTCGGTTTCCATTTAATCCATATCACTTAATATCTAGTCTGCTCCTTGTTCCATATCCGCTCAATACAGTTGCTGTTGTGGGCTTGTAAGCACACAGTCTGTGTGCATTTGCCACATTAAAAAAAAACTTTCAAACTTTCAAATTAACATCAATTGAAAATATTATTTATTTATATCGTATAGATGTCATATTTATATTTACAATAAACATATTTGCATGAGCATTCATGCATACCATATAATAAAATCTAATACATTAAATAATGAAATTTTAAGAATTGCAACAATATATAATGATATTGACTTTCTTCGAAATCATTTAAATAATTTAATAGATACATATTTTAAACTAGATTACTATAAAAATAACATCAAGCAGAAAATAGTAAAATATATAAATCAACACAATAATATAAAGAATAAATTTAAACTCTTAAGTGGCAAATTTTTATGGATTGATAATTAATAATGTACTTTGTATTAGAATACGATACTAGATAGTTTTATCAGAGGAAATACATCATTAGCATGTATTTGGCCCCTCTGCTATGTTGGGTAGAGGAGTTAATGGCCAAAACCTGATTGCATAGCAGTTCTCCTGATGACCTCTGATTCTTATTCTGATACAACGTCTGCTATTTATTAGTCAATTCATAAAAATAAAGTTTATTTTAAATTTCAATTTTGTATTTTAACTTGATTTAAAGTATAAAAAATCTTAAAACAATTATTTATTTTATTATTTAATTATTAAATTTTGATTTGGCATTATTATGTTTTTTTTATAATTATATTAAACACGTATACTCAGTTAGCTAAATATTAGTTTTATTAAGAATATGGCTATATTTTTATGAATTTGTTTACTTATTGGATAAAAATTTTTAGAGTTTAATACACATATCATTAATATGTCGATACCTTTATACCTTTATACCTTTATACAATTTAGATTTATTTTTTAAACAGTTTTAAACAAATTCATATTTTATAAAGCTTAAAAATAAGTCAGCTATAATTGGGCTACTATTGCCTCCCATTGGTACACCTTTTACCTGTCTGAATATAGATGTCTCTACTTTTAAATAATTTTGATTTATCAAAATATTTTAGGCTTCTATGTATTCAATTTTATAAGTAAACTACAAGGCTGACTTGTACATCTTAAAGTTATAAGTTATAAGTTAGTTAGTTATAATGTTTAAGTTAGTTGAAAGTTAGTTATCCCTACTAGCACACAACAAAATCGGAAGAATTTTCATCGTTGGTTTCTTCCGTTTTTATTGTATAGATACATCATTTTTTCTTTTATCAAAACATAAAATTTAAAAAGGACTATAGTCGAAAATTTGTAAAAAATAATTTTATGTTTTTATTACACTCGATGTTTAAACGCCCTAACCAATTATCTACAAAGTTTTAAAAATTAAATTTTGTAATTTATAAAAAAATGTTTTTATAACAATATATGGAAACTGGAATTTTTTGTAAATCAGTCGACTAATCATAATAACTTAATATCATTAATAACTTAATAATTTAATTTTTTATGTTTCATTTAATGCCAAAGTACAATTATATATGCGACATTATTCATCAGCAAAAATAGGTTATTAATTACTAAAATTTACAACCATGAATTTTTATTAGGAAAAATTTTATAATGTCTTTCAATGTTTTATACACATGTCAATTTTTTTAAATATATCTTAATATTCTAAACATTAAAAAAGTTTTGATAAAGATATAATAATTTATTAATTATATAGTAATATATTATATTTTAAAATAAGATATAATTCATAATACTGTAATTTTTGAAATATAAAAACAAATGTTTTAAAAACTGAAAATATCGTCATTATATCGTAATATTTGTACATATCTCCATCAAATTGTATCATTTGTTCATAAAACATGAATGCAAATGAATGCAAACTTATGAAGCTGTTATAAAAACTAAAAAATGCACAATGAAATAAATATAATGTACAAAAGATGTACAATAAAATGTACATTGCAGCCGATAACTCTTTAGCTACATACAACTACTGCTCGCTTAAATTAAGCGAGCAGCAGTTGCGATTCTTCATGACTAAAAATTTGTAAAAATCGGAATTTGCTGACTTATCCGCAATCGGTTACTCTCTGGACAGTAGGAGCTTGTCATTCTAGAAAAAGATTTTGCATTTGTGAATTTTTACAATTAGTTTGAATAAATAACGAATAATCATTATAAACACGAACCTTAAATTGTCTAGTTTAAATGGTTTTTGCTGATTTTTTCAACTGTTTCGTCATGTCTAAATAAAATAAAGCATAATATAATAGATTCACGATTTTTATGAACCGATTAATACCGTATTTTTAATTTTGAACGTTTTTTAAAATAAATAATTTTTAGTTACCTTTTAGTTTACAATCTGTCATCGTTATGACATAACAAATGTGTCATCATTTAGTAAATGGCAAATAAATGTAAATTAACTTTGGATTTTAAAAATTACGGCTTTAGCAGTTAAAGAAAATTTGGACAGGTCACCTGTTAACTCTAAACAAATCCCTATTAGCACTCAGATTTCAGCAAGCTCGCACATTGACTATCAGCTCAGAATACAGGAAATCTATATTGTAAAAGAATTGTAGAAGAAGCTTGGGAATTAAAGATTGTAATTTTAGGTTTGCTTAAATAGCGATTGTTACTTAGATTAAAGTAGCGATTTCAAAATTAAGTTATGACGAACATATGGAACAAATTAGAATATAATATAGAATAATAACAAAATTGTAGAGGTTGATGGCTGAAGTATAAATTAATCGAAACATTAAAAAAATCTCTCGTTCAGAATTTATAATTTTTAATTCTTCAAGACTTCCATCTAATCGGTAAGATGATGGTATGATCGTCCGCTTAGAAATGATTAAGAATGATTAACAAATGGCTAAGAATGATTAAAAAAGATGATACGCGATAGCTTTAATATATAAACACTTATAATATGTTGAGTTTCTGACCACAAATAAATGACAATTGTCGGTTAATTAATTTTTAATAAATATTAAAAATAATATTTTTAAAATTTAAATATTAAATTAATTAATTTTTTAATTTAAAAAAATTAATATTTTAATAAATTGTTAACATCTAGATATTAGCAATTACCATATATATGAAACTTATTTCATAAATTTAACTTAATTTAACGAAAGCAGATCACTGCTCAATTTAAACAAAAGTCTCTTGTTAAATTTAGATCGGATATTTGTGATTTAAACAAGTTAGGAAACCTTATTATGTGCCCTCGATCAGACAAAGGAAATTTCTGGTATTTACGAGAAACATGCTCACAAAGTAAGGTACGAGATCTAACATGCAAAATATTCTTGAATTCTATAACCTTAAGATCCGTTATTCCACAAATGTTACTAAAAATTTGAAAGTTTAAAGTAATGATTGACTTTTGATTTTTAGAGCAGGTTTAAATCATTAATTTTTGTGCTTTCGGAATGCTATTACATTAAACTATTGACAGTTTTAAATTGATGTATATATAGAAATGCTTACAATTAATTATTTTTATTTGTTCAGTGTACAAATCCCGCTTTTAACTTGACTTTTCTGCTCAATAAATCAGCAAACCACAGAAATTGTAATAATCTCTTACGATTGGCTACAGAGTATTTTTGGTTTTACCAATTGATTTGTATTATTATAATTTATAGTTAGATTAATAATAAATTTTATTATTAAATTCTTATATTATTTATAAATTTTTATCTAATCATTTATTAATAATTTATTTCATTATTAGACTTCCTTTGTGCCTAGATAATACGGTAGAATGTAATTATGTAAATTACTATTTATAGTCTTTCTATTATACTTAATGCTCTTTAATGAAAAACCGTTATACGTGATGATACCATAATTGTCTATCAGTTGCGGGTATGCGACTTGGATCGCTTCACAATGCCTAACTCAATGTGCGAACTACTTATAATGTAATTGGTAAATTAATTGGTGTATTTTTCTTGACAGTCTAAAATCTTTGTAACAAATTTGAAGATTACAAAATATTTTAAATGTGCTTTTTACAATATCACATGATAATCAAAATAAAAATATATATAATTTTGCTAGTTTACATACGTATTTGATAATGCTGCTACAATTGGGTTTGCCTGTGTCATGTCTCTGTGGTCCATCTTACTTCTTTGTCTATGGGAAAGAAAACAAAACACTTACAGAACGTACTGGGATGTGCATAATTTACAACCGTTGTATGAGATGGCTGGAGTAAACCGACCTGATTACGAACGCAGAGCCAAATGTACCAGAGTAAATCCAATAACAAAGGTAATTTATTTAATTTCTCAACTTATTTGACAATTCTATTATTAAGCTACTAAATTAATTTAGAATTAAGCAAATCAAATGAAATCAGATTGAAAGTTGTACGATCATAATCGATTACAAATTATTTTAGGTTCTATTTACATGTAAAATCTCATGTGCTAGCTGTAAAATCAGCTAGCACATGATCGCTGTTTTAGTAGTCATATCACCCGCTTTCGATAATACAATTATTTGGACCTGTAACATTACAATTACAGTCATTCATGGATATCTTCGAATAAGTTTAAATTTCAGGATTATTTTCAAATTGATCCAAAAAATCCTAAAATCAACAAAACTCTGAAGTAGACTTTGAACAACGCTATAAAACAAGAAATTTCCGTGTAGCGTTGATAACATGATAAGTTTGCGTATATATACTACAAAGTTTATATCACGTGATCGCACATCACGATTTTAATATTAGAGAAGGGAACGTGTGTATATCTTGACCAGGATTGACAAGCATGCACAGCATGCATTGTTCTACAACATTCTCCCATTCTCGGTTTATGCAATACTGCCTGGGATTCATTCTAATCCTCATGGATCGTCGCAATCCAAACGTCGTTTGAAATTCCTTATTTTGGTTATTTTTAACTTCACAGTCACCACTGGAAACTACACGCTCGATAATATTTTCTATATATCTATTTTTGTTGCTGTTTGGAAGTCCATTATTTTGACTATTCGTTGTTGGTGTTGACCGGCGGAGTTCTGCATTCAAAACAAGTCATCATTACTTTTAAGTAACTTTAAATTACAAGATTATTTTCAAATTGATCCAACTCCACAGAAAAATGAACTTTAAATTAGACTTTAATAAAACTAACAGAAGCCTTGAATATTTTAATAAATCAAAATTATTTAAAACTATTGGCATTTATATTTAGACAAATGAAAGGTGTTCCAATGGGGGTAATAGTAGCCAAATTACAGCTGACTATATAGTTAAATATTAATAAGAACCGAATAGAACTTTCTATCCGTTCGGTTCCTATTAATATTTATATATTAATAGGATATAATTGCACCTTAACACACGCTTAAACTGTGTTTAAAGCTCGAAAAACCGAACTACCCTTAATATGAATCATCAGAGGGAATTTAGCATAAGCTCTGTGCATGGCAGTACGTATTGCAGTTTAACCATGCATCAGGCACTAAATTCCTTTTAATAATTACAGCGCATATCTAACAAAAATTAAACCATCAAGTAAATATAAATATATAGAAAAAAATTTAATTTTGAGAAATCTAAAATATTTTGATAAATCAAAATTATTTAAACGTAAGGACATCTATTTTTAGACAAATTAAAGATGTTCTAATGGGATGTAATTATAGCCAAATCTAGCAGACATATTTTTAATATGAATTCATATAATATGAATCATAACTGTAAAAACTCAAGTTAACTCGAGTTAATATAAAATACATTACACTATTTACTAAGCATTAAGTTTTTACATCAGCTTTATTTCATCATCATTTTTATTTTTATTATCATTTTTTTAAACACAAAATGATAAAAATTGTTTCAAATATCTAAAATATTCAAATTGTGTAAATAAAAAATAATAAAATAAATACATATGTAATATATAATACACATATAATATTTTCAAATATAAAATATTTTTTACATATAATACATATTTTTATAACAAATTTATATTTCATATTTAATATTATATTTCATATTATATTATATTATCTTTTTAATGTGTAAGAAGTAAAACATTTTAAATTTAGTTTAAGTTCGTTCAAATACGCTAAATGTTGAAAAATGTTGAGATTTCCTCTGTCTTTATTTGACGTTAAGATGTTAATTGAAATCATTTCTAATTCCAACTCAATTAAAACTAAATTTATTTTTTATGATCGAACTGATGTGGATTTGTACTTATTAGGCGTAGTGGCGTGCAAGTCTTTGATTAGATTGTTGTATCGATCACTCATTATAGACTTGCGAAATACAGTTTGAATCGTTTTTATTGGAGTTTTCGACCAAACAGTCCTTGTCAACAGATAAAAAATCAAACAGAATTAAAATGACAGTACAGAGATACAAGTTTTATACTAGGAATACCACGGAAGAAGTCCATTCGTATACGTGATACAGTCCACAATTTTATGCGATACTAGTAATCGTAGTGACCAGTTAGAATTATTTCCGGCCATCGGATTCGCTTCGGAATTTATTAAGATTGATTTTTTTATAAGACGACTAAATTTATAAACTAAATTTATTTTTTTTATGATCGAACTGATGTGGATTTGTACTTATGTCAACAGTGGATTTGTACTGATGCTAGCTTATAAATATAGTATTGACGAATCATGCAGAATAAGAATAGTCATCAAAATTTCAATTAAAGCAATGCCTGAAAAATTATATCAACTTATAATATTTAATATTTACTCGATGCGTGGAATGTGTTCGATAATCTAAAACATATTTACAGTAGTCGTAGAGATCAAATGATCGCTTGCAAATTTTCTAAAATCTGATACACCACGAAAAGTACATAAATGATATTTTTACAAGAAAAAAAAGGCAGAGAAGAATAAATGATTTTCTGGCAGCAGAGATTATGAGAATAAGGATTATTCTGATACGATATATCATAAGAAGGATGTATGATTTTATAGTCAGAAAATTGACAAAAAGTAATTTCCGTCTAATTTATTTTTTTTGAAAGCGCAAATATAGGACAAATTACGTAGTTAACCTACCTCAAAATAAATATCAATGACGTCATCATATTAATAAATATGATGACGTTCCTGTGCACCCAATATGATTAGTAGTGTGCCGTGCTAGAATTAAAGTAATTTGAATAGAATTAAAGTAATCACGTGCTAGTAAATTGTCCACAGCTCGTGAATGCAAAGTATAAAGAATATATTTTGTAGCTTAAAGTTTTTTTTTAAATAATTAAATTGGCTAGTGATGCGTCTGTAATTAATTTAATAATTATTTTATTCGAACATTACATTTATTAACAATCAGATCAGCTAACGAGTCTACGTATATCAAATTATTTATAAATTAAAATTAAATAATTTTATATAAGATTTCATATAATTTATATCAAGCTAATAAATAACAGACGGTGTATAAGAATAAGGATTAAAGGTGGTTTGGAGGAACTGTAATGAAATAAGGTTTTGGCCTACATTCTTCGACCCAATATAACATCACAGCCAATATATATATGTATATGTATATATCACAGCCAGTATCTTATTCTAATACAAAGTATATTAATTATTATCTATCAACCAAACATTTTCGCTTAAGGTTTTGAATCTATTTCATTCATTAATATTGTATAAAAATATATTAAATAATGTATTTTGATTAACCATTAAAATTAGTTTCTTGACAATTCGTTCACTAATCGGTAAATCCATTACGATACAATTAAAGTATATCGTTAATAATGTATCCTAGTAAGACTTAATTTTATAAATTGCAATCAACTAAATAGTTGATTGCAAACTTTAATAATTAAGACTACTTTGTAATTTTGTCAGGAAATCGAACCTCATGTACCATTCTGTCAACGATTTACAGCACGGACACGCTCATGCGTGGTAGTTTTGTTTATGGTAGATAAGTGACTTTTAGATTTCATTTTATATCACAGTCACTGCATTTTAAGGTATTCGTCGTGTGTAGTCTCGGAACAGGAGTAATCGTGTATCGATTAAGCATTAAAGCTGCGATAAGAGTCTCAAGAAATAAGTTTATGGAATCACATGGTTCATATATCATTTCATCGACAGGAGCACTTATAAATCTATGTTGTATACTTTTACTTTCGTGCGTCTATGAACGAGTTGCATTGTACCTTACAAATTTAGGTTTAGCTCGTAATTTTACCAACTAATTTATTATTATTTTTTAATTTACAGAATTTCATAAAACAGATATTGCGTATGAAGATTCTTTAACATTAAAGCTGTTTGTTTTTCAATTTGTTAACTACTATTCATCCCTGTTCTACATAGCCCTCTTCAAACCAAGGTAATCATTGATTTACAAATTTGATTTTAAAACGTCAATTTAATATGTTGTGAATTCCAAGATCTGTCTAAACAAGAGAGTGAAATCATTTTTTATTAGTCTAATTTTCAACGGCTATCATCATCAGGACAAAAAATATTGATTGTTTACTCATATTATATCAAAACTGAGTATTTTATATAACTATAACGCATTTTCATTATAAATCTAACCAGATAAAATGGGTCTACGTATTTTATAATTAAAAAATTAAATAATTAGTCATCATGAGGAGCTGCTTTGCTATTAAATTTTGGCCCTATTTCTCGACTTTGCATTATATTTTAATTATTGATGATAAGGCAAGAAAAAAATAAGATTATCTTAACTCTTCCTTGTTCAATTAAGGCTTAAATATTACGATAAAGACATTACTAACCATTGATTTTAATTGTTTCGAGATAATCAATTAGGATTGAGTAATCCTAATAATCAATAATCAATTAATTATTGAGTGGTAAATGCATTCCAGGCTTATAATGAGTTCTTAATCGTTAGCGTTAAGGACTGGGTATCTATCTATAATTTGAAGGGATTTCAAACAGTTTTTGCTAGAGTAAAAGGGCATTGATCTGGTGTTGTCTACAATATCATCACCTTTTGTATGCATTATATTTTAATTATTGATGATAAGGCAAGAAAAAATAAGATTATCTTAACTCTTCCTTGTTCAATTAAGGCTTAAATATTACGATAAAGACATTACTAACCATTGATTTTAATTGTTTCGAGATAATCAATTAGGATATAATTATTGAGTGGTAAATGCATTCCAGGCTTATAATGAGTTCTTAATCGTTAGCGTTAAGGACTGGGTATCTATCTATAATTTGAAGGGATTTCGAACAGTCTTTGCTAGAGTAAAAGGGCATTGATCTAGTGTTGTCTACAATATCATCACCTTTTGTATCATCTTTGCGGTTTCCTCCGTACTGCCTTTTAACTGCGTAGATGTGTTGTGGTATTCTATGAGTTATGTTGTGTAGTCAATAAAAATTTTTATTTTTTACTTATTATTGTGTTGACTTATATACCGCCTTTATTGAAATTTATTGTGTTTTATTTTACATTTTATTGTAATCCTGATGATGATAGCAGGAGTCAATAAAAATGTTATATGTTAAATTGCAGATATCTTCAATATCTGCAATTTTTGCTATTTTCTTGTTAACTTCGTAATTAATTATAACTGCACTATTGTAAGTGTGATTTTGTATTCTGTCCTTCGGGAGTTGTGTACCCCAATATAAATGGTATTCCTAATATTACATTCGAGTTCAAAGCAACTAATTGGTACACAACGTTAGATACTTCTTTGCCATGTTACGACATTTTTATTAGCAACTTTATTGGCTGCAAATTATCAAAGATATTTTAGTGAACATTACAAGAAATTAAAAATAATATTAGCATTTTAACGTAAATTAATAATACCGAAATTTAAAATAATAATAAGTTATTCAAACATTTACTTGGAATTTGCTAATGCTTGCAGATTCGTTCTGCAGAAATAATAAAAATAAAATTGATTTTTATTTAATATTTAAATGACTTTTCAACTCAACAAAACCAAGAAGAATTTCAGTATTTTTCTAATCCAAGGATTTTTAATATAAAATAAATTAATATAATATTTGCAGATTCGTTCTGCAGAAATAATAAAAATAAAATTGATTTTTATTTAATATTTAAATGACTTTTCAACTCAACAAAACCAAGAAGAATTTCAGTATTTTTCTAATCCAAGGATTTTTAATATAAAATAAATTAATATAATATTTGCAGATTCGTTCTGCAGAAATAATAAAAATAAAATTGATTTTTATTTAATATTTAAATGACTTTTCAACTCAACAAAACCAAGAAGAATTTCAGTATTTTTCTAATCCAAGGATTTTTAATATAAAATAAATTAATATAATATTTGCAGATTCGTTCTGCAGAAATAATAAAAATAAAATTGATTTTTATTTAATATTTAAATGACTTTTCAACTCAACAAAACCAAGAAGAATTTCAGTATTTTTCTAATCCAAGGATTTTTAATATAAAATAAATTAATATAATATTTGCAGATTCGTTCTGCAGAAATAATAAAAATAAAATTGATTTTTATTTAATATTTAAATGACTTTTCAACTCAACAAAACCAAGAAGAATTTCAGTATTTTTCTAATCCAAGGATTTTTAATATAAAATAAATTAATATAATATTTGCAGATTCGTTCTGCAGAAATAAAATTAATAAATAAAATTACTATTATTTATAAATAAATAATATTTAACCATTGAATAAAAAACGTTTATAATAAATAAACGTTTATTTAAATAAACGCTTAATAAACGTTTATTTAAATTTTAAATGTAAATTTTTTGATAATTTAATAATAAAAATTTAAATAAATAATTAATAAATAATAAATAACAAAATAAATAATTGGTTATTAAAAATTAATAATAAAATTAAGTTTAAATAATCTTTTAATTGCAGTAAAATAAATGCCAATAATTTAGTTACACAAATAGACCAGGATCGAATGAATATTTAATTGTTGGGAAATATAGATCAGAAGAGGTAAATGATATCTTAATTGTTGTGCTCGTCTTTAAATTGCTGCATTTACTTTTCACAGTGCGATTTTGCTGGATGTATGAACGAATTAGTAATACAATTAGTAATAATATTGGTTGGAAAGCAGCTATTTTCAAATATTTTCGAATTAGCAATAGCGTGAGTTAATTTGAAACACACAAACGTTTAAACTGAAATAAATTTATTTCGAGACATTTAAACATTATTTATTCATTCAAATTAGAATTGTATTAACCATAATTTAGAAAACTTAAAAATGTCCTGCATCGTCATTGCTTCCTCCGAAGTTCGTTTAAGCTAATTTGTAAACGACGAAAACTTAAGAAAGACATGTCTCAATTAAACACAAGAATATATGAAAGCGATCTTCTACTTCAACCAATGTCCGCAACAAGTTTATTTTATGAATATCTTGAGTTAGGTAAGAATATATTTCATTTCAATGTAAGTATTAAATATTTAATACTTTAATATTAAAATAATATCATATATAATATTATTTTATATATCTTTTATTTTGCGTATTCGTCATATTGATTATTTCTTCTTCTACTTATCTAAACTTCACTGCCCCACCATTTCTGTTTTACCTTCTTTGCATCTTTTACTTGTCTTCTCCTAGCATTCCTATTCTCTGCTGCCGGAAAATAATTTATTCTTCTCTGCTTTAATTTTTTTTTCTTGTAAAAATATCATTTATGTACTTTTCGTGGTGTATCAGATTTTAGAAAATTTGCAAGCGATCATTTGATCTCTATGACTACCAGTATGACTACTCGATCACTCATTATAGACTTGCGAAATACAGTTTGAATCGTTTTTATTGGAGTTTTCGACCAAACAGTCCTTGTCAACAGATAAAAAATCAAACAGAATTAAAATGACAGTACAGAGATACAAGTTTTATACTAGGAATACCACGGAAGAAGTCCATTCGTTTACGTGATACCGTCCACAATTTCATGCGATACTAGTAATCGTAGTGACCATTTGACTTATTTCCGGCCATCGGATTCGCTCCGGAATTTATTAAGATTGATTCTTTTATAAGACGACGTTGCAAGTTGTTTTCAACACAGATAATCTTAGCTTTTCCAAATTGAATCCCATGATCGGGGATAGGACGTGGTTGACAATGGCCAACGAAGAGTCACCCCGTTTTAGCGCATATCGTTGCTGATAAATGCGCTTGGAGAATGTTTGTTGGGTTTGTCCTACATAACCTGCGTCACAATCTGGGCAAGGAATGCGGTATACGCCACTTACAGTGGACAATTTTGGTCTCTTTTTGAACATCCCAGATAAAGTGCAACATCTTTTGTGGTAAATTCGAATATTCGTCAATTCAGAGCGCTTCATATCGTTTTGTAGTGATATGCTGCACGAGTTGTTGATAAATGTAGTGCCAATATACGAGGTCAGACTTGGGACTGTGTTCAGTCCCAAGACTTGGGACTGTATTAATCAGGGTTAGATAAGTTCATGCGACGACGTAGGCGTTTTTTGACTGTTTTTCAGCCATAATGATTGCCAATTTTGGGTATCCTCTTTGTGCTATTTTTTTCTTTATAGTCATTTGTTCGTAAAAAATATCTGCAAGGCCGATAAGGGTCGTTCGTTGGTGGTATTGGACAAAAATGTGTAAATCGATTCTGTAATAAGTCCACTTCAAGGAAACAAGTTTAAACTTCTCAACAAAGATCCAACAATTAATCGCGAAAAACTATTTAATCAGGAGTTGAAAGAATTACTGACTACAAAGGCAATTGATGAAAGTTGGTACAAGAAGGCTATTTCCAACAGATCCAGGAGCAGCTTTATGTATCTTCTCCCTAAGATACACAAGCCTGTTCTTCAAATGAGGCCTATTATCGCTAGCTACGGTTCATTCTATCATAATTTCGCCAAAATGATCAACAGTCTTATCGTTTCTAACATGCCACGGACATCGTCTTTCATAAAGGATAAACCTCACTTTGCATGTTCCTTAAGCCAGGTGTACAGATCATCGTACTTTTTTGCAACTGCCGATGTGAAGTCCCTATTCACGAACGTTCCGCTGGAGCCTTTCATTCAAATGGCAAGTAAACTCTTCACTGAGCATTGCACAACACCGAAACTCACAATATCCCAATGGTCGAGTCTCATACAATGGTGCACCTCCAACAATTCATTCTTGTTTAATTGAAATATTTATGATCAGATCGATGGTGTAGCCATGGGCTCTCCGTTAGGACCGACACTCGCAAACATCTATATGAGTTCCTGGGAGGCGGATGTTTACACTTTCATAACGTCCCTAAAATACTGGTGGAGATATGTCGACGATGCCTTTATGGTGCTGAGTGAGAAACCTTCACTGAATGAATTAAAAAGCTCGCTCAATGGGAAAGACTCTGCAATCCAATGGGATGTATGTTTCGAGAGCAGTACCAGCTCTATTTCCTTCTTGGACGTCTTGGTCAAGCGACACGATAGCAGCGTCATTACATCAGTGTTCAGGAAACCAGGTATTTCTTGGTGCCCGCCACCTTGGCACACACATATGTCAGATCGCTACAAAATATCTACTGCGATTTCTTTGTTGACACGACCGGCTCTTATTTGCTCATCTAAACGAACCGCTTTTTACGAACAAATGACCATAAAGAAAAAAGTAGCACAAAGAGGATACCCAAAATGGGCAATCATTATGGCTAAAAAACAGTCAAAAAAGCTCCTACGTCGTCGCATGAACTTATCTAACCCTGATGAGGTTAGATCAAACACAGTCCCAAGTATGACCTCGTATATCGGCACTAACTTTATCAACAACTCGTGCAGCAGATCACTACAAAACGATCTAAAGCGCTCTGGATTGACGAATATTCGAATTTACCACAAAAAATGTTGCACTTTATCTGGGATGTTCAAAAAGAGACCAAAATTGTCCCCTGTAAGTGACGTATACCGCATTCCTTGCCCAGATTGTGACGCAGGTTATTAAATCAGCTAACTGAGTCTACGTATTGTTATATAATTATAAAATAAACAAAACATAATAATGCTAAATCAAAATTTAATAATTAAATAATAAAATTAATAATTGTTTTTAGATTTTCTATAATTTAAATCAAGTTAAAAATAAAAATAAAAATAAAAAATAAAATTTAAAATAAACGTCATTTTTATGAATTGACTAATAAATAACAGACGTTGTATCAGAATAAGAATTAGAGGTCATCAGGAGGAACTGCTATGCTATCAGGTTTCGGCCCCTAACTCCTCTACCCAACATAGCAGCGGGGCCAAATACATGCTAATGATGTATTTCCTCTGAAATAACTATCTAGTATCTTATTCTAATGCAAAGTATATTATTTATTATTCATCCATAAAAAATTTGCCACTTAAGAGTTTAGATTTATTCTTTATATTATTGTGTTGATTTATATATTTTACTATTTTCTGCTTGATGTTATTTTTATAGTAACCCTAGTTTAAAATATGTATCTATTAAATTATTTAAATGATTTTGAAGAAAGCCAATATCATTACATATTGTTGCAATTCTTAAAATTTCATTATTTAATGTATTATATTTTATATTATATGGTATGCATGAATGCTCATGCAAAATATGTTTCTTGTAAATTTAAATATGTCATCTTTACGATATAAATTAATAGTAGTTTTAGTTAATGTTATTTTAATGTTCAAATCTAGATATACACCTTCTTTATCATTAATATTGGTTTTGTTAAGAATAAGGCTTTCTGGATAAATGTGCTCACCAATTGAATAAAAATTATTAGAATTAAATACACATATATCATCAATGTATCGAAACATATATTTCATATATTTATATAGTTTAGATTTAGTTTTTACACAGTTATGAACAAATTCATATTCTATAAAGCTTAAAAACAAGTCAGCTATAATTGGGCTATTATTACCACCCATTGGAACACCTTTTACTTGTCTAAATATAGATGTCCCTACTTTTAAATAATTTTGATTTATCAAAATATTTAAGGATTCTATTAATTCAATTTTATCCATATATTTATATTTATTTGATGGTTTAATTTTTGTTAGATAGGCGTTATAATTATTATAACATATATATGTATATCTTTTTCCGAATATAAGGTTAATTAATTTTACTAACGCTTCTTTAATATCTACTAAATCTAGATTTGTATAAAGCGTACTAAAATCGTATGTATTTATATTTTGAAAATATATTCCTTTTGTCTGTTCTAAAAATTCTTTTGTAGAATTAATACTGAAATAGTGTTTTATACTATTTCAGTATAAAACAGTACTATTTCAGTACTATTTCAGTATGTAATACAAACCCAATAAACATTCTCCAAGCGCATTTATCAGCAACGATATGCGCTAAAACGGGGTGACTCTTCGTTGGCCATTGTCAACCACGTCCTATCGACCGATCATGGGATTGACTTTGGAAAAGCTAAGATTATCTGTGTTGAAAACAACTTGCAACGTCGTCTTTATCTGTTGACAAGGACCGTTTGGTCGAAAGCTCCAATAAAAACGATTCAAACTGTATTTTGCAAGTCTGTAATGAGTGATCGATACAACAACCTAATCAAAGACTTGCACGCAACTATGTCTAATAAGTACAAATATTCTGTTTCTGCACGATTCGTCAATACTATATTTATAAGCTATCAGCAGTACAAATCTAATGCCGACATAAGTACAAATCTACATCAGTTCGATCATAAAAAAATAAATTTAGTTTTAATTGAGTCGGAATTTGAAATGATCTCAATTAACATCTTAACGTCAAATAAAGACAGAGGAAATCTCAACATTTTCCAACATTTAGCTTATTTGAACGAACTACAACCGTCGGATAAAAATTAACTACATCGAAAGAACTAAGGATATAAAAATATCTGTATGTATTTATTATTTTTTAAATAAAAAATTTTTAAAAACTTTTTCCATATTTTTCATGAATAGGACACTGAATTGCATGTTTAAAAGTTCATGCTGTGAGGTCGTGCATAATTTGAAATCAGAAATGATTTCAATTAACTTTGCAAAATATAATGTCTTTCATTCAATCTATTTGTCAATACAGCAAACGAGTCGAATGATCCTCAACTTTAAAATTACTGAAACATGAAACATAGGTTTTGATCAGTAGCTGATGAGGTTCACCCGTACTGAAATGTTGCGTACTCCTGTTGGCTTATATATAGGATTAAAATAGCTTGCAGAATAAAATAGTCATTAAAATTTTAATACTAATATCAATCTCCACCTTACGTTTATGTGTATACACATACACCTACCTATATTTTTTTTCAAAAGTCAATTTTTAGCAATTAATAGCAATAGCGAGTGATTGCCCCCAATGTTTAAAGACCCGAAACGTAGGTATAGGATTAGCTGATGATTCCATAATACTGAAATTAAGCTTACTGCTGTTGGCTTATAGATAGCATTAAAGCAACGTCCAGTGTCGTCCAAAATTTCAATTGTAGCAATGACTGCACAGGTATATTAACTTAAAATTAGGAATCAAACTATAGATGACTAGTTTGAAAATTTCAATTAATTGCGAAAATAGGTAGGTTTTCAAATTGAAAGATTGAACTTTCCCCCTTCGCTAATTTAATTTGAAATCAGAAATGATTTCAATTGAATTTGCAAATTATAAAAGTCATTTAATTAATCTAATTGTCAATAAAACAGACTAGTCGAATGACGGTCAGCCTGTCATTTCATAAATATGAAATGACTTTCACGTTTATGAAAAGTAGATAATATTAATATTTAATTGTTAATAATAAATTATAATTGAAAGTAAAATTTGATATAAATTTGCAACATATAAAAGTTTTTCATTCAATCTAATTGTCAATACAGCAGACGATGCGTGAGATTGTTAGCCAATTGAAATGAATAGAACGTGAAACGTATGTATTGGATCAGCAGCTGATGAGGTTCACTAACAATGAAATTTAGCGCATTTATGCTGGCTTAAAAATGTAAGATCGAAGCAAATTAAAGGAATAAAACAGTTATCAAAATTTCAATTTAAATGTAAGCTTTTTAATGGGAAGGTGCCGTAAAACATTTTACTGTTTTCCTGCTTCTAGGTAAGCTTAGCGTACAAAGTAACGATAAATAAATATATAACTTATAACTAATATATAGTTTTATATAACTAATTTATAAATATATTTCAAGATAAATTAGTTTTATATAAAATAATTTTTTAATTATTTGAAAATTAATAATTTTTAATAATATTTTTATAGTAGATGCAAAATGTTAGGGAATCATCTAAAACAAAGAAAATTAATTGTTCTAAAATTAATATTTATTACTTTTTAATTATTATTAAAAAGTAATAATACGTTTAATTTCATAATAAACCGTGTTCTACAAGTACAATTTACCACTAGAAAATTGATTTAATAGGCGCGATACATCTATTCTGAACTAGATAATCTATTATGTGATCGACTTAAATGATAATTTGATTAAATCGAGTAGAGCGAAGTAACCAACAAAGACGTACCGAAAGTACACATGCAAAATTGACATGCGGATAGCATTTATAAAATTAATATTGCTTTTGATAATGCATGTTACACAGGTTTTGATCAGGTGAGAAATTATTCCAATTAAAATCCGTTCCGTTTGGAATGACAAAAGTGGCAACCTGTTAGTTACTGGTTATGCCTCAATGCTGCTATTTCAAACGGTGATCAAGGTGGGCCCTGAAACGGTCCCGGTATCTATCATTAAGCAGGAGTGCTCACGTTCGCTTTTGGTTCACCTGGGCAATCTCGGGATTAGTCTTTTTTTCAAGAGGACGTTGGCAGGAACAAAAACCAAGATTTATGAATCTCCTTATATCGAGACTACCGTCAATCGTGCGCTACGCTTGGGCTCTTAGGTGAGTGGCTGAGATCCACTTGGAAAGCGTCGTGTATTCAGTTCACTTGGAAAGCCACTTTCCAAGTGAACTGAATGTTCACTTGGAAAGCGTCGTGTTAGTGTGTACTGGTGGAGCCTGATCCCATATCTGCAATATAGAATACTTATCGTCTATGCCGAGGATTGATCAGTAAACTATACATTATACTATGCTAAGCTGTTTTGTTTTTCTATTTGTGCACGTTATAAGTTATTACTAAGAACATCTTTATTTGTTTCAAACGGTCTATTAAGCTAAAAGTAATTCTCGGATATGCAAGAATTAGTTTTAAGTATTATTCCAAAATTAAATATCCCCGAAGAGAGACTGACAGCATTTTGCAAATTTTATATTTTTCATGGATGAATTAAATATCAACGTCAAACAGAATTTGCTCTAATCTATCTTCTTTGAATATACTTTTTATTTTGATTGTCGGTAATATACATTAATAGATTAAAAATAATTGTTAAATAATTTTAACCATTTTAGCTATTCAATATGGATTCATTGTAATGTTGATCGTTGCATTTCCGCTGGCTCCACTATTTTCATTGATAAACAATATATTTGAGGTTAGAGTTGATGCACGAAAATTCCTGCTTGAATTACAACGACCAGTGGCTCAAAGCACTGACGGAATAGGTGCATATTAGATATAAAATTATTTAGCTTAAATATATTTTGTTTAGGTATATGGTATTACATACTCCGCAGTATATCACGGCTAGGGTTAATAACAAATGTATGTTATCTTCGATTATTTTATATATAATGAAATTCTGATTATTATTTTTCAATTTAAATGATAACTAAATTCTTATTTTATTAATTCATTCATCAGTGATATATTGAATTGATATATTGGTGCAATGATGATTTTGCTCCTTATATCCCTTACGACCTTGACATAATTGCATTAACCAGACTGTGAACAGTCTGATATGCAATTGTTGACAAAATATTGATCGCGAAATAACTTACATAATATTTAATGTACATTATTATATAATTAACTTAAATTATTAACGGGCTAAATTCGATATTTTAACAGCTTCTTATTAGGATAGGGATTTAAAAATAAAACTGTCTTGTTGTTATTTTGTTTAAGTGAAATTATGTGGACAACAATACAGAGACATAAAAGATACACAAGCCTTACAAAATCGTAACAACAAAACAACACAAACCAAAAACAAAAGGGTAAATTTAAATAATGAAAATTAACAATAATCAAAATAGAAATAAAGTTTTTGACCCACTAAAAGTCAGAAATCTCTAAAAGATGGCCGATTTTTAAATAGAAATTCAGGTCTTATTTTTTCAATACGCATTTGTATTTTTACAACATTTCTATAACCTATTTATTTTAATGTCAATTATAATGTAGATTTTTATGCTTTATTTTTTTTAATTGAAAGTTATCCTCAAACGG
This sequence comes from Pomphorhynchus laevis, assembly GCA_012934845.2. Classification (NCBI taxonomy): domain Eukaryota; kingdom Metazoa; phylum Acanthocephala; class Palaeacanthocephala; order Echinorhynchida; family Pomphorhynchidae; genus Pomphorhynchus; species Pomphorhynchus laevis. The sequence goes on from WNNJ02000178.1 coordinate 94,094, forward strand.
ATCTCGTGAAATTGTTTTTTGTTTAGACGTTGAAATTACTCTCGCTAAGTTGTTTCTTCATTATTTTTATTCTATATTTATAAAAATAAATCTTCGTTCATCGTCCACGATGAACGAAGGAAGGGCATGGTCGTGCGGTAATGCATCAGCTGGATTAATTATTGGAGATCTGTTCACACATTTTGTAGCACGGCAATTGAAACAAGTGCGATTATTTTTTACGCATGAACAAGATTTACATTTGGCGGCGTGACCATTACAAGTACAACAAAATATTTGGTCGGAAGGTTTACCACGCACCATTATGGCACAGAAAATAACGCTGTAGGTTGACGGCGTACCCCGGGACGGTCCCTGGACGTACGACTTCGTTGATTTTATTTGTTGTATATTTGTTTATTTGTTTATTCGTCGGTCAGAAAGTTCGTCGGTTGTAAGTAGTTTATTGAGTAGTTTATATATGTATGTATTTTAGATCTTGTGTGTTTAAGCTTGTAAAAACTTTAATAACCAATACTTTTTTTAATAATTCTTTATTAATAAAAATAAAAATAACAATGCACACAATTTTACTAATTATAAGGCTTTTCAGCTTTGGCACAAAAAATACATTTTTATATATCGATGTGTCAACCACGAAAGAATCGACAAAATGATAACTATATTCGTCACGGTTTTGACTTATCAGTGCCATGTATCCCCACTACTGGATGCAGAGGAGGACAGGCAGACAACACGAGCATGTCAAAACATACCTTGAGCTAGACATTCTCTAGCAATCTAAGTATTACATGCTTTATCAAAAGGATCATTAGCTAAAAGCACTGGCTAATGCCAGCGCATTCTCTCTATTTATCTACCAACTTCTTATTATATTTTAAGAGAAAATTGAGAGTTTTTCGTGGGAAATTGTTTGTGTATCGATGTAGCAGCCATGAAAGAATCGACAAAACGATAACTAGTACTGTTTCGTCATTATCGTTTACCACCTCAGACCTCTTAAAGGGGTATGTTAAATACTTCGAATCGTCCCTGTCGGAATATGGGTCCATATACTCTAAACACATACTTGCCACTCTAAAAGTATCTAACCTCCCTTGTCAATTGGAAGAGAATGATATCGAATTACTAAAAGAAACATTTAAAATATCTAACTTCCGTTCAATAATAGGCAAGAGCGGACATCAATTACCAGTTGGATTTTGTTCCGCTTCCCTAGAGCGGGCTGAATCGCTGGCTAATTCAGCTTGTAATCCCTTCATGGGATTTAATCTCAGATTTACAATCATTGATAAAGAAGAGTTCACATATCCGAACTGCAGTCATCGACATGTGGGGTGTGTGGCTCCCCCCAGTGTCCGGCTTTGTTGACAGGAGAAAAATGTGTATCCCCTCCATTATGCTCTAACTGTGGGGGGAGCCATCCTGCATGGAGCAGAAAATGCAGACATTTTAAATTATATCAAGGTGGATTTAACAAGTCGGCTGCCCAACCGAAATCTGGTACCTTTGCAAATGCTGCCACTCGTACGAGGGATGATGATCTCATGCGAGCAATTGATATACGTATAGAAACAATGTATAAGAAGATGGAAGTTTTAGTATCCTCTGTTGTTGCCACATTCTGTACTAACCCTACTATTCTATCATCAACGGCAAATCCATCATCCATAAAGAGGAGGCTTCGGCTCAACCTATCCCTCCTCTCAATATTGGCAATCTCCTGAAGAATAAAAAAATAAGGGGAAATGAAGATGCTGCCCATGGGCAAGTACCTGCCCCGGATGGTTCTAGTGACGGGAAAGGGGAACCTTCCCGTTCCTAGCTCCTTCTAGGTAGGCAATCCCACATCAAACTAATCCACCACAATGCAGAGTAATCGTGAGCCTTTTTCACTGAATATCCTTCAGTGGAATTCGGGAGGTGCTTCTGCCCTTAGACTTCTATCCGTTAGATATGCAGATGTTATAGTCCTCCAGGAGACGCGGTCTATCCGTTTACCCCAGGACATTACTCGATTTATCCCAAAGCACATTTGCTCCCACTATACTCCGTACATAACCCCTCCTCACTCCTCTTCATCCCAAGGACTCTTGACCTAAATTAAGTGCTCTTTAAGGTCCTCCCTCCTATTAAACTAGTCATGTCCAGCCATGTCTTGTTTAGTAGTTTCACTCTGTAAGAACGGTAAACGCCTCAGTCTTGCCAATGTCTACATCCGTCCTGGGGAGATACACAAAAACCGTGTCACCCTGGATAGTATTATCGACAGCGGCTACGACATGATACTTGGAGATTTCAACGACAGAACTGGTCATTGGATCAATGCAGCACTTCGCAGAGCTAGGAACGGTTATCTTATTCACAAACCACCTTCCCCTACCTTTCATTGCATATCAACAAATTCAGTCCTCGATATTTTACTGCTTCACTCGAGGTGGTTGTTAAAGCCCCTCTGCACAGAGCAATCGCGCCAAGCAATTGTCCACCTCTCATGACCTAATTCGTTGGATAATTGAGGAAGATACGTTGCTTCGAAGGAGGTTTCACTTTGATCCGATCAGAGTGGCTTTCTTTCAAGCGGCTATCCAACTCTTTCCCAGAATAGGAAATGAGAGTATGACCGAATTTAATACCTACCTCTTTTCGCAAGCTAACGCGATTTTATCGACTACTTATAAAGGTCGTATATACAATCCCACTCCGACGAAACTCAAGGTCCTAGCGAAATTGCTGAACCTCCCTAATCTCTCTGTTTCCGCCAGACAGGCTCTTTCGAATGAATACTGGAGCACTAGATATAGGTTCCAGCTGAGTAAGAATAGGACGAGTATTGCTCGCCTTAGTCCTTCTCAATCTTCCTTTTGGAAGATTTTCAAGAAGAAGTGTGTTTGCTGGAAGGATAAAGCATTGGGTTGGATAGGGAATGTAGGCCTTGATAAAGTTTTAGAGGAGTCACTAGCCCTACACAACTATGGAGCCACTCAATCACCTCAACCAATCCCGCCTTGGTGTAACTTCAGGAGTAGGGATCTATCTGTAACGGATATCCTTAACTCCTGGGGTCCACTCCCGGGCACCTCCAAATCCATCGCTCCACTTTCTTCTCGGGTCTGTCAGCTTTTGACAGCTGATCAGAGAAGAGAGGTGGCCGTCACAATGCTTTTAGCATCCCCATCCGATGTAGCAGGCATCAATATTAGTAAGCGTGTTTTTATTCCTAAGAAAAAATCCTGCTCATGCCCTAAAGATCTGCGACCCATTTCGATTCAAAATGCCCTCGTGTCAATTTACGAAAAAGCGCTTGCGCGTAAAATCCGCGACCATTTAAGTAGGCGTAATTTGATCCCTCCAGGTTTTCATGGGTTCGTCAAAGGTCGCTCGGTCCATTCAGCAGTTGGTGAGGTGGAGCAGTTTTGTCGGGATAATAGCCATCGTTTAGTTGTGGCTGTTTTCCTTGACTTTTCTGCTGCATTTGACCGCATCTCCATTCCTTTTGTGATCTCTTCTCTCAGGTCCCTCGGGTTGCCTGCAAGAATTGTGAACAGAGTGGAGATCCTGCTGTATACCAAGCGTTTTTACTATAAAGACGACCCAGATGCGCATCAGTTCTACCCTATTACGGGTGTGCCTCAAGGTTCCCCACTTTCTCCTATCTTATACCTTGCTGCCTCTATTAAATTATTCAAAATATTTAAATGCGAACAACGTCTAGTGGTGTACGCTGATGACACCACAGCCCTGTTCACTGGACGCAGGTGTAAAGACGTAGTCTCTGACATCAGCCGTTTCTTTTCAAGATTAAAAGTCCAGCTACCCCAATCCAATCTTATTTTAAACTCTGCAAAATCGCAGGTGGTAGTCTTTCATGGCTCCCCTGCAACAAAGAAAAAACTTAAGAGACTAGCACTCTCTGCGCTCTCCTCCATATTCGCCTCTGAACCACTCCCCACCTTTACAAGTCGAGTAAAATACCTGGGGTTCACCGTTACGGTGAACTGGTCGGCGAAAGCCGATCTGGATAGATTCAAATGTATCCTGAAGAAAGCTAGGTGGGCCCTGAAACGGGCTCAACATCTGTCATTGAAAGGGAAAGCCCAGGTGCGCCTCTGGGGCACTTGGGCTATCTCGGGATTAGTCTTCTTTTCTAGAGGACGTCCCCCAGAGCAAAGGCTAAGGTTTCTTAAGCTCCTCGTCTCTCGTTTACCCAGCATAGTCCGTCTCGATTGGATTCTTCGGGGGGGGGGTGAAAGACCCCGGGTGGTTCAGTCGAAAGGCGGCGTGTTGGATCGGTTGGTGGGCTCAGATCCCCGTGGATTTGAGACCATAGAAGAGAAAGTAGAAGACATGGATTGTTGAAGACCAAAATTGTGCTGCCGTTTTTTCTTACTATGATATGACTGTCTGTTTTTTTCTTGCATGCTACTAATAGGTCATTGATGTATTTAATTAAATCGTTGTTGTTATTATTTTTACTCATTAGTGCGAGGTACCTCCCACTGCTAGATGCAGAGGAGAACCGGCAGACGGCACGAGTATGTCAAAATACACTCGTGCCGTCATTTTTGCAACTGCAATGTAAGGCGTCGATCGTTTTACTCTCTGTGAAATACAGGTAAATGTTAATATATATGATAACTAATTATAACTACGTCATCATACAGAGATTAACATGATATATATTTTTTTAAAGAATTTATTATATAAATTCTTATTATGTAAATTTATTTTATTACCTCCGCAAATGGTATTAGCCAACTTAATTTTAGAAGTAGTAAATGCACTACTCTAATACACGCAGATGCCGATTTTACTATTGCGAGGTCTATTTAGCATAAAAATAATATATAAAAATAATAAATAGTAAAACCTTAAATATTAACAATTTCACATTAAATCTCGTTTAGAGTCTCGTTATTGCATTCACATCAGATACTATCCAACGATTGGTTTACAGATACGCATATTCACCAGATGGCTCCTTAAAAGGATACGTGTACTTCACACTATCACGTTTCAATGTATCCGAATTAGATACAGAATATCTACCGACTACATTTATCCAGTCGAATATAACGGAATGCTGGTAAAATTTTCAAAATGGAAACGGCTTATCACACAAAAATATTTATTTAATCATAAAGATATTATATACAGTTTATATGAGTAGTGTTCGCTCAGCTGTTTACAAGTCTGATAGGTCAGTGAGCATAAAATCATAACTTTTTACCAAGACAATATAATCATCTAAGAGATAGCACCGGAATATAAAATATTAAAATGGGTTTTAAAATATGAATATCTAAAGTTATTTAAATATTATTATAAATTATTCAAATATTATTCAAAATTTTGCAAAAATTTGATCTTTGCAACAAGTGAGGCGCATTTTACAACTAATGCAAGGATATTAATGGACTTTGTAATGTTTTTGAATATTTGTTGTTGTGATTGTGCTAATTTACCATAATTTACACGCACCAAGAATAAAAACACGAATTTTTTGATTTAATATTTCGACTGTCAATTCAAATTGCTTAGTCTGTAAGTGGCGAACTAGTGGCGAGCTACCCGAAGGCTATATGGTCTTATGCTTTTACACGAACCCAACACCCAGAATAAGCAATCATGTTTTAGTTCCATTCAGTATCTTCTCTCTTTCTTAATTATATATATGATGATATTTATTATCTTTTGAATAGATGTTGTTGTGATTGTGTTAATTTACGATAAATTAATCGTGAATATACTCTCACCAAGAATTAATACACAAAAGTTTTTGATTCAATATTTCAGCTATCAATTATAGCCATCGCCACGAAATATTTTAATCTAAAAATGAAATAAAGTGATAAATTAATTCAATGTAAAGTTATAGATTGCAGATGCAATTAAATTGCTTACTTAATTTTTTTACAAAAATTAAACCATCAAATAAATATAAATATATGGATAAAATTGAATTAATAGAATCCTTAAATATTTTGATAAATCAAAATTATTTAAAAGTAGGGACATCTATATTTAGACAAGTAAAAGGTGTTCCAATGGGTGGTAATAGTAGCCCAATTATAGCTGACTTGTTTTTAAGCTTTATAGAATATGAATTTGTTCATAACTGTGTAAAAACTAAATCTAAACTATATAAATATATGAAATATATGTTTCGATACATTGATGATATATGTGTATTTAATTCTAATAATTTTTATTCAATTAGTGAGCACATTTATCCAGAAAGCCTTATTCTTAACAAAACCAATATTAATGATAAAGAAGGTGTATATCTAGATATGAACATTAAATTAACATTAACTAAAACTACTATTAATTTATATCGTAAAGATGACATATTTAAATTTACAAGAAACATATTTTTGCATGAGCATTCATGCATACCATATAATATAAAATATAATACATTAAATAATGAAATTTTAAGAATTGCAACAATATGTAATGATATTGGCTTTCTTCAAAATCATTTAAATAATTTAATAGATACATATTTTAAACTATGTTACTATAAAAATAACATCAAGCAGAAAATAGTAAAATATATAAATCAACACAATAATATAAAGAATAAATTTAAACTCTTAAGTGGCAAATTTTTATGGATGGATAATAAATAATATACTTTGCATTAGAATAAGATACTAGATAGTTATTTCAGAGGAAATACATCATTAGCATGTATTTGGCCCCGCTGCTATGTTGGGTAGAGGAGTTAGGGGCCGAAACCTGATAGCATAGCAGTTCCTCCTGATGACCTCTAATTCTTATTCTGATACAACGTCTGTTATTTATTAGTCAATTCATAAAAATGACGTTTATTTTAAATTTTATTTTTTATTTTTATTTTTATTTTTTAACTTGATTTAAATTATAGAAAATCTAAAAACAATTATTAATTTTATTATTTAATTATTAAAATTTTGATTTAGCATTATTATGTTTTGTTTATTTTATAATTATATAACAATACGTAGACTCAGTTAGCTGATTTAATTCTCAGGATTTTAATAGTAGAGCTTCAAACTGTTTTCCATTTAATTTTTCCATTTGATGTTTATTTCAGGGCGGAACAGTTTTATTAGATAATAAATACTAAACCCACAGTATTCTTCCATTTCGAATACATAGTTTTAAAGGAACAAAGAATAAAATAAGTTTCCTTTATTTGACAAAATTTAATATTTCGATAGATCCTGCTATTATCATCAGGATTACATCTAAATAACAATCCATTATTAAATGTTATCCATCCGGATTACAATCCATTATTAAATGTAATCCATCAGAAATACATTTTATTGTAATCCTGATGATGATAGCAGGATCTATCGAAATATTAAATTTTGTCAAATAAAGGAAAATTATTTTCTTCTTTCTTCCAGTAAAACTATATAGTTTTATTAGAAGTGCTTCAGCCAATTTTAAGTTTGTGCTTTCATTGCATTTATAAAAGATTTTAAAGTTGCATATGGCAGTTTGTATTTTATCCTCGTCATGCTCGTATTTTAGGTGGAGGATATCACTTGATTTGTATTTATGTTGTTTGGAACGATCAATTAAGTTACACATTGTGTATCCTATGTGTAAGAAGCATTACATCCATCTCTATTACAACGGAATTGATACACAACTTTGTGTGTTTCCTCTGCTTGAGGATTTTCTCTTAGACAAAAGGAGGAACCTAAATAGTGTAGCCAAAAATATTCTTGGATGTTGGTGTGTCTGTTCGATTTCTTACATTTCACGTGTTATGAAACTATGTTATTAAGTATTTTGACATAATCATTGAAGTTGGCAGAAGAGTCACAATGGGAATATAGTGTAATTGTATTATTAGTTTGCTTCACCAGATGGCTTCATTGTCTTTGCAAATTTGCTCGACTTTTTCACTTACAATTTCAATAACTTCTCAACGAATTTTTCGTCATAATATTTGATATATTATATATGATATTTATATATTTAATATTTATATATAGATATATTTCACTGATTTATTTCACCGATGTAAGAGTATCGTTTACCTCCTCAAACCTCGCTTAAAAACATACGTTTTTAAATGGTAAAAGCGTTTAATCTGATCGATTAAAGGCGATCAATATCTTGTGGTATACGCTGATGATACCACAGCCCTGTTTTCTGGACGCAGGTGCAAGTATGTAGTCTCGGTCATCAGCCGTTTCTTTTTAAGATTAAAAGATCAATAACCCTCATCCAATCTTATTTTAAACTCTAACAAATCGCAGGTGGTTGTCTTTCATGGCGCCCCTGACACCAAAAAGAAGCTTAAGAAACTAGCACTCTCTACACGCTCCTCCATTTTGCAGCCTTAACTAATTCCCATCTCCACGAGTTGAGTAAAATACCTGGGGTTCACCGTTACGGTGAATTGGTCGGAGTAAGATGACATGAATAGACTTAAACATATCCTGAAGAGAGCTAGGTGGGCCCTGAAACGGGATCAGCATCTGTCATTGAATGGGAAAATTCAAGTGCACCTCTATTGTACTTGGCCTATTTCGGGATTAGTCTTATTTTCAAGAGGACGTCCCCCAGAGCAAAGACTAAGGTTTCTCAAGCTCCTCATCTCGAGATTTTTTAAAACAAAAATATATTGTTCTGAAACATTTAATTTCTCTAAATTTGGTTAAAATTATATATTTTTTAATTATATCAATTAAAATGCGTTTTCATTGTAATATGAAAACGAAAGCGAAGCATTTAAACAAATTAATTTAAATTTCAAATAAATGTAAATTAAATATTTTAATTTATGATTTTAATAAATAGAATCAAATGAGTTTAATAAATGGAATAATATTATCTAAAAATTTGCATAATCTTTAAGGCAATAATGCTGTATGAATTGTATAGATAAGCGCAATTTTTAAATACACAATAATTGTTTAAAAGCGTATTTTTGGAAAGTGCATTTGTATGAAGTGATAACATGCGTGATATATTTATACACATTACAATTTAAATTTAATCTTAACCTTCTATATTTTATTAATTTCTCATTACAACTGCAGGTACAGGGATTTTCGATATCCACCGGAGCATAATTTGCGATATGAAAAAAGTTTAAAATATTACCACGTTACATGTGTCAAATTGGCTTTTGTAATTGTTTTTGAGGTATTTTGATTAAAAGACAGTTTCTATATAAACATATACGGTTCGATTTTAGTGTCTGCTTTCCTTATCGATCGGACTAATTGACTTCTTAGTTGCTAAACTGCCGAGCAGTGCAAAGGCGTACGCTACCATGGAACAAAATATCGTTCAGAATATTCAATGGGCACACATTTCATCCTCAGATACAATACCGAATAGTCAGAAGACAGATACACAACTTAGTGACTGCTGACTAAAGTTGTATTATTCAATTACCTTTTTGTATTTGATTTTTTTACAAAAAATCTACATTTTCATTTTCATTAGAAAAAGCTTAATCTATTATATTCTTAAGCACAAAAATATATTATTATTCACATTTTCACATATAGCATAAAGTTCAAATGTTTATGACATTTTGGCGCACTTTTGAATATGTAATAAAGTGATTATATTTGTTTCAGCAGGTTATTGTGTAGAAAACACATTTTCTTCAATGCCGAGATATTTTACATCTGGTAAGACCATTTTGATAAGTAAAACCAAAATATAAGTTGTGGTGGCTTATAGACTAATTGCCTCATTAAGCTTAATATTTTATAGTAATATTTTTTAATTGTAAATATTATGCGAGTTCATTTTTTACGATTATTTTTCTGTGATCATCAAGATATTGACTGCATTCAAAAATGCATATCATAAAAAGATTAGTAAAATACTCTTCAACGTGTGGCCAACTGCAAATACATATATTGAGATCAGCAAACTGAGTCTACGTATTTTATACAATATTTAAATTAAAAATAACGATAAAAAATAAATAATTATAAATATAAAATAATTATATAAGATTTTCAATATTTATATCAAGTTAAAATAAATAACTGAAATTGAAATTATTAAAATTTAAATTATTAAAATTTATTTTTAATATTATTTTTATAAATTTAATAAAAATATGAAAATATATTTTTTTGTAAATAATTGATAATTATTGTGCAACTGTTGAAATTTTATTATTTAATGTATTATTTTTGTATCTAAATGCCATTCCCAGAAAAAAGAAATTGAATATTTCTTAGATATTTGTTCGCTAACTCCGGACATTTTCATGAAGTATATGAAACAATAAGGCACAAATAATTTTACAATGTATGAAAAACAAAATCATTTTGGACATTCAAAGTTGGTTTGAGGAACTTTATCGCGATAGCATCCATAACTAATCTGCGTTTTAAGTTAGGCTCGGAAATCAAAACTGACACATTGTCAAAGTCGATGTCATGACCAGTTTGATGAGCATGGTCTGCTAATGCCGACTGCGCTGATGTTGTGAGTGCCTTCTTATGTTCTCCTAATCTTGCTTTTAGCGTACGTCCAGTTTGTCCAATGTATATGCTTATACAATCCCTACACCCAACCTTATAGACTACACCCATCTTATCAAAATTAGTTCTTATTGGTTTGGTGTCTAGTGCATCAAGATGATATGTACATCGGGTACCATAAAACATTTTTAATGGTAATTATGATTGGAAAACGAATCTGTTTATTTTATTAAGAATGTCCTCACTTAAACTACCCATTGCGGGAATATAAAACCAGTGTTTCCATTTTTGAGGACCAATTAAGTCGGATTGCGCGGAAGTGTGAAAGCGCTTATTTGTTTTCTTAATTATTTTATGTAAGATATCTATTGGGTAGCCTAGATATGTAAATATTATGAAGACTTTGATTAATTCGGCGTTTAGATAAACTTCTTTGTTACAAATTCGATATGCTCTTAAACAGAAGCCACGTAACACACCTAGTTTTGTTTTATTGAATGACTGCTGTCCCAAGGAATATACAAGCTAGTTTCTGTGGCTTTTCTGAATACTTTAGAGACGGAGACATCAGTGGTCAAAACTTCGCAATCCAGGAACGGTAAAAACTCGTTAGAGGGCCAGGTAATTGTCATTTCTATTCGAGGATTCAATGAATTGAAAATTCCAACGAAATCAACTGCTTTATCACGACTTTCCGGCCAAATGACAAATATATCATCGATGTTACGATAAAATACGATAGGTTGTAGATTACAACGGCTTATAGCTTCTTCCTCAAACTTTTGCATGAACAGGTCAGCCAAGGCGGGGCCGATTGGTGATCCCATTACTACACCAAAAAGTTGTTTACCAAAAAGTTGTTCACTAAATGTTCACTATATGTCGAAGGGGATCCTAGTCTTGATAACGCAAAGTCTACAGCATCATCTACTGACACATTCGTAAATAGTGATTTCATACCTAATGTGAAAATTACATACGTTATCCGATTTAAGTCTAGTGCTCTCAATTTGTTAACAAAATCAGTAGTATTTAACACTTTCTAGAGGTTTTAGCAAACTTGACAAGAACTTTCCTACACCATAGTTAAATTCACATTTCATTGACACAATCGGACGTAATGAACAATCTAGCTTATGGATTTTGGGCAAACCATACATGTAAGGTACAAGAGGATAGGATGGAAACATTTGAAGATATTCTACACGCGTGATCAATTCTTTTGAAGCCATGTATTTACCAATTCACGTGCCCACGCATTAGCCATATTTCTTAAAAAGGTTCAAATGTGGATGTTTCTGTGTGACATTGTGAATAAAGGAGGTTCCGACACTTTGACAATTAAGCAAAATGTCGGAAACGCCTTTATTCACAATGTCACATATGCAACCGAAACGATTAGTGAGTTCTTCATTCTACTGATGAGTGTTGCCGATTACTCATTAATTGTCTAGAAGTGACATGGTGATTAAAAGTCGTGAATTGAAGTCCAGTTTATCAAGTAACACCATTTTATATAAATGCCGTATTTCGTAAGAAATCCTGGACCGTTATCTACTCAGCACATCCGTGCACTACTATTATACATACCGTACCCATTACAGATCCAACGAGTGCGGCGACAATTGAGCAACAACCTCTGTCTTGTGTTTAAGGGTGGTCCGCACAGCAATTCGATCAGGTAAAGAGCGTAAGCCTAAGATAATTAAGCAAAGTGTCGGAAACGCCTTTATTTACATTGTCACACAGGCAACAGAAACGACCAATTAGTTCTTCATTCTACTGATGAGTATTGCGGGTACTCATCATTTCCATTCTTAAGTGATCGTCTAGAAGTGACATGGTGACTGAAAGTTGTGAATTAAAGTTCAGTCTATCACGCAACACCATTTTGTATAAATTCCGTATTTATACGTTCATATGTAGTGGTTTTAAATGAACATTAAAACCACTTTCTGTTCATATGAATAAAATACTTAAAGTAATTAAAACACACTTCAAAAAATATTGTAAGATAATCAAAAGCAATACTGGTATAAAACACTATTTCAGTATTAATTCTACAAAAGCATTTTTAGAACACACAAAAGGAATAAATTTTCAGAATATAAATACGTACCGATTTTAGTACGCTTTATACAAATCTAGATTTAGCAGATATTAAAGATGCATTAGAAAAATTTATTAATCTTATATTTGTAAAAAGATATACATATATGTTTAATAACTATAACTCATATCTAACAAAAATTCAACCATCAAATAAATATATGGATAAAATTGAATTAATAGAATCCTTAAATATTTTGATAAATCAAAATTATTTAAAAGTAGGGACATCTATATTTAGACAAGTAAAAGGTGTTCCAATGGGTGGTAATAGTAGCCCAATTATAGCTGACTTGTTTTTAAGCTTTATAGAATATGAATTTGTTCATAACTGTGTAAAAACTAAATCTAACCAATATAAATATATGAAATATATGTTTCGATACATTAATGATATATGTGTATTTAATTCAAATAATTTTTATTCAGTCAGTGAACAAATTTATTCAGAAAGCTTTATTCTTAACAAAACCAATATTGATGATAAAGAAGGTGTATATCTTGATATGGGCATTAAATTAGCATCAATTAAAACTACTTTTATTTATATCGTAAAGATGACATATTTAAATTTACAAGAAACATATTTTTGCATGAGCATTCATGCATACCATATAATATAAAATATAATACATTAAATAATGAAATTTTAAGAATTGCAACAATATGTAATGATATTGGCTTTCTTCAAAATCATTTAAATAATTTAATAGATACATATTTAAAACTAGGTCACTATAAAAATACCATCAAGCAGAAAATAGTAAAATAGATAAATCAACACAATAATATAAAGAATAAAGTTAAACTCTTAAGTGGCAAATTTTTATGGATGGATAATAAATAATATACTTTTTATTAGAATAAGATACTATATAATCAAATTTAATCAGAGGAAATACGTCTTTAACACGTATTTGGCCCCGCTGCTATGTTGGGTTGAGGAATAGGACCCGAAACCTGATAGCGTTGCAGCTCCTCCTGATGACACTTAGTCCTTATTCTGATACAACGTCTATTATTTATTAGTCAATTCATAAAAATGACGTTTATTTTAAATTTCAATTTTGTATTTTAACTTGATTTAAATTATAAAAAATCTTAGAACAATTTTATTTTATTATTTAAATATTAAATTTTGATTTAGCATTATTATGTTTTGTTTATTTTATAATTTTATTAAATACGTATACTCAATTAGCTGATTTGATTCGTAAGAAATCCTAGGTCGTTGTTTACTCAGCACATCCGTGCGCTTCTATTATATATATTGCTGCTTTTTCAAAAATTGTAACTAATTATAGAAGGATTTTTTGCTATTTACAATTTTTGAAGAAGCTTTGCTTGTACATACCAATAGCAATATTTTGTTTATTTATGAATATTTCTATAAGACATATTATAAGATGTCAACTTAGTTTTAATTTTTGAACTACTGTTCAAAAATTAAACAGAACTACTGTTTAATTTTTGAACTACTGTTCAAAAATTAGACTGCGTATTATTAGACAGCTCTAATTTCCAATTAGAGTATAGGCTGCCTAATAATATGATGTCTATTTTTAAAGAATGGAAAGATAATGCAAAGTTGAGGCTGCAAAGGATTGGACAATTTATTAATATGGAGAATGCATATTGAAATATGCATTGAAACTAATTTATTACGCCTATATTATTTTCCTTTATTTTTTAATAAAAAAATTCATTCTATTCATCTCGATGTTTAAACGTCCTGAACAATTTGGTGTAACAATTTGTAAATTGTAATGTTCGCTTTTTAAATAACTATGAATTTTTACTTTATAAATATGCATTAGATGGATATAAGTCTTATACGTAAAACATGTGCTTTTAAGATATTATTACACAATGACTCTCTAAATTTCTAGGTAAGAACGGTCTTACGATAACTCTGGAAGATACTGACAACGCTTATTTTCGTGTTCCGCAATACAATTCAAGAGGAAAATGCTTAACTTATAACTGGTTAGAAGATGTAAGAGCATATATACTCTCATTTTAACTAAAATATCATGTTACTTAAATATTATCAGAAATTAAATTTTTTTATTATCTTTAAATGTTAACTCTAAATAAATAATTAAATAATTAAGGATTATGAAATAAACATTTTAGTAATTTAGGACATTTATGTTAACAAAGAATATGAAATTCTAAAGAATTATTGTATCTGGATCAAAGGAAAGAAGAAATTATTTTTGATATTTCGCTAATGTACATTCTGGAAAATGGCAAACAGAGAACTTAGAACTTATATAAAAAATTCAAAACGATCACCGCCATTTTCTTTGAGCAGGTGCTGATGTTATTAGCGATAAACAGCTGCTTTCAGTGTTGTTTTTGATTTTTTGACACGATTTCGGCGACTTTTGAAGGTACACAAAACGCATAAAATGAAGATTTGGAAAAAATATTACCATTCAAATAAATAATTTAAAGATTTTATAATTAAAGATTAATTAATTATTAATTATTGATATGATTAATTTATTAACCTTTAATTGTTAAATATTTTAATAATTTAATTAACACGATTGAAAAACATTGTAATTTCCTCAAGATGCTAACAGAAGTTAGCGAAATATCAAAAAATATCTTCTTTCCTTTGATCCAGCTCCAATACATATTTAACAATAATGGACCATTATCAACTATTAAAAATGAAATTTGTTTAGGAATGCTTTCAAATTACACGTTGAAATTTTAGATTCGGCATATGTGGCATGAAAATACCGGCCACGCTGGGCAATAGCCGGTCCCAAGCTCTGCTGAGAAAGGAGGAGGGTTGGTAATAGACTTCGTGACAAGCCAGCCGTAAAAGCCCGTCGCATCAACATTATGAAATGCGGTCTCGATAGACGTTGCGGAAAGCGACTACAATGGTACGGCCACGTTCTAGACGAACAACTTAACAAAGCGGGAAAACGCTGAAGAAAAAGAATAAGAGTAAGCTGATCAATGAAGGAAGAAGAGTAAGCTGATGAAGGAAAAATCATTTTAATAATTTTATTTTATTTAAAGCTGATATTTATATTTTTTATATGATGAAATATATAAAATATTTTTTTTTATTTTTATTATGTTGTTTAAAAATTAAAATATTCTCATTTTACGATAAAAAAAAACGTTTTGTTTTTAGCGGACATCAGACGAATATATGCATGAAAGTGGTGTATCAAATGAATGTCATACGCTTAATAAATCACATCCAGGTTTAATAACTGCATTCTACAAAATGCCAATGTGTGATCAAACAACTTATCGCGAGACATACACTAAAAAAGGTACAACTAAATTTTATTTTATTTGTAAATCGTAGCTGTCTTTTATAGCTTCAAATAAATTGTTTGTCGAATTTTATTATGACGAGCTGTAGACGAAAATTTATATAAAAATATTTTATTCGAATTTTGATGACTATTTTTATTTCTATGTATATAATTTAAATATTATATAATATTAAAATATTATACTAAATCATATAATTTAGTATTATATTGCCCTTTTGATCTAAAAAACATTTGTTCTAAAAATAATCTAAGCTTTTATCTCAAAGTACGGAAAATGACATTACTGTGTTGAGGTTACAACTTTCATTGTGAAAGATGCTATTTTATTCAATTTCCTTTTTTACTGGAAAGATTAAAAAATATGAAGTTTCGCAAATTTCGTAAAAATAAGCAAGTACAAGGTTTTTAAACATTTTGTTTTTATTGTCTGAACTATCAGCAGATAATTGCTTTTTCCATTTAGAATGTATACCGTTATCAATCTGCAACTATAAATTGAAGAAAGTTATGAGATAAATGAATATAGCTGTTAATCGTCACGTTGTTTTAATCTACTACAATTCTTGATTTTATAAATTATTTTATGCTTCATCTCGAAAAAACACTTCTTAATGAAATCAAATATGAAAAATCTATCATTAGAAAAAATATCGCAATCTAATTAAGAATTTTTTACTTATTTAAAATGTTTGCATTATTTAATATTTATAATAAAAATTAAATTTTTAAATTTTTCAAATTCATACAAATTAAGTTCATAAAAATTGACTTTTTTTAAATTTCAATTTTAAATTTTGAATATATATAGTTATTACAGGAACAAAGAAGCAGAAAAAATTATACTATACTTTTTTCAGAGTGGGAAGATTGTTCATCCAGCAAATATCATGTTCGCAAGCCCATGTGTACATATGGTACCATTTCAGTCTTAGATCTTGTATTTATCAAGTGTATCGGTGATATTGTATACATACATTATTATATAGTTATTACAGGAACAAAGAAGCAGCAAAAATTATCCTTTATTTGAAAAAAAATCTATATTTCAACAACAACGATTTTATCAATAACAAGCATGCAATACAACAAACAGTTAAGTCAAGTCAGATAGTTAGACAAATCGAATCACACAACAACATTCAATCTTCAGTTCCAGAATCTTCAGTCTTCAAAGTTACGGCCTCAAATCCATGGGGATCTGAGTCCCCAACCAATCCAACACGCCGCTCTCCGACTGAACCACCCGGGGTCTTTCACCCCCGAAGAGACCAGTCAGCGCAGACTATGTTGGGTAAGCGAGAGATGAGGAGCTTAAGAAACCTTATTCTTTGCTCTGGGGGACGTCCTCTAGTGAAGAAGACTAATCCCGAGAAAGCCCAAGTGCCCCAGAGGCGCACCTGGGTATTCCCATTCAACGACAGATGATGGGCCCGCTTCAGAGCCCAACTAGCTCTCTTCAGGATACGTTTAAGTCTATCTAGGTCAGCTTTCGCCGACCAGTTCACCGAAACAGTAAACCTCCGGTATTTTACTCGACTTGTGAAGGTAGGGAGTTGGATCAGAGGCAAATAAGGAGGCAAGAGCAGAGAGTGCTAGTCTCTTAAGCTTTTGCTTCGTCGCAGGGGAGCTATGAAAGACAACCAACTGCGATTTGGCGGAGTTTAGAATAAGATTGGACCTGGGTAACTGGTCTTTTAATCTTAAAAAGAAACGGCTGATGTTAGAGACTACGTCCTTACACCTGCGTCCAGAGAACAGGGCTGTGGTGTCATCAGCGTACACCACTAGACGTTGATCACGCTGCTTAAATATTTTAAAGAGGTTTATGGAGGCAGCAAGATACAAGACAGGAGAAAGAGGTGAACCTTGAGGCACACCCGTAATAGGGTAGAACTGACGCGCATCAGGGTCGTCTTCGTAATAAAATCGCTTGGTGTACAACAGTATCTCCACCCTGTTAACAATTCTCGCAGGCAACCCGAGGGACCTGAGAGAAGAGATAACAAAAGGAATGGAGATGCGGTCAAATGCAGCAGAAAAGTCAAGGAAAACAGCCACAGCAAGTTGATGGCTATTCTCCCGACAGAACTGATGCACTTCACCTACTGCTGAATGGACCGAGCGACCTTTGACGAACCCATGAAACCCCGATGGGATTAAGTTACGCCTACTTAAATGGTCGCGGATTCTACGCGCAAGCGCTTTTTCGTAGATCGAAACGAGGGAATTTTGAATCGAAATGGGCCGCAGGTCTTTAGGACATGAGACCGGATATTTCTTTGGAATAAAAATTCTACGGCTAATGTTGATGCCGGCCACATCGGATGGGGTGGCTAATAGCATTGTGACGGCCACCTATCTTCTTTAATCGGCTGTCAAAAGCTGACAGACACGAGAAGAGAGTGGAACGACGGTTTTGGAGGTGCCCATAAGAGGCCGCTAGGCATTGAGAATATCTGGAACTGATATATCTCTACTCCTGAAGTCTCCCCAAGGCGGGATTGGTTGCAATGATTGAGTGGCTCCATAGTTGTGTAGGGATAGTGACACTTCCAAAACTCTATCAAGACCAATACTTCCGATCCACCCAGATGCTCTATCCTTCCAACAAACAAACTTCTCTTTCTTGAATATCTTCCAGAAGGAAGACTGAGAAGGGTTAAGACGAGCAATGCTCGACTTATCTTTGCTCAGCTGGAACCAGTATCTGAAACGCCAGTATTCTATCGAGAGCGTCTGTTTGGCAGAAGAGAGGTTAGGGAGATGCAGCAGTTTGGACAGAACTCTGAGTTTTGTCAGAGTGGGACTGAAAATGTGACCTTTATAGGTAGTCGATAAAATCGCAGTGGCTTGCGAAGAGAGATATGAATTAAATCAGGTTAAACTCTCATTGCCAATTCGGGGGAACCGTTGGATAGCTGCTCGGAAGACTGCCACCCTGATGGGATCAAAGTGGAATCTTCTACGAAGCAGGGAATCCTCTTCTATCCGCCAACGAATCAGGTCATGAGAGGTGGACATATGTTGCCGCGATTGCTCCGTGTAGAAGGGTTTAAGCAACCATTTCTCATGGAGCAATAATAAGTCGAGGAGAGAATTCGTTGATGTGCAATGAAAGGAGGGGACGGTGGCTTATGAATAAGATAACCGTTCCTGGCTCTGCGAAGTGCTGCATTAATCCAACGACCAGTTCTGTCGTTGAAGTCACCAAGTACCATGTCATAGCCGCTATCAATTATCCCATCCAGGGAGTCACGGTTCTTGTGAATCTCTCCCTGACGTATATAGACGTTGACTAGACTGAGGCGTTTACCGTTCTTAACGAGTGCTATAACTAAGCAAGACAGGGCTGGACACGAAAAGTTTAAAATGAGGGAAGACCTTAAAGAGCATTTAACTAAGGTCAAGAGTCCTTGAGATGAAAAGGAGTGAGGCGGGGTTATATACGGAGTATAGTGGGTATAAATGTGCTTAGAATAAATCGAGTAATGTCCTGGGGGAGACGGATGGACCGCGTCTCCTGAAGGACTATAACATCTGCGTCTCTACCAGATAAAAGCCTAAGGGCAGAAGCACCTCCCGAATTCCACTGAAGAATATTCATTGAAAAAGGCTCGGGCTTACTCACCATTGTGATAGATTAGTTGAGACATGAGTAACCGACCTAGACAGAGCAAGGAGTGGGAATGTTGCCCTTCCCACCACCAGCCCTATCAGGGGTCAGTACACCCTGGGCGATATCTTCATCTCCCAGGCCGTAAAGGTGCTTACCCATTTTATTTGGGGGAACCGTCCGAGCGGACCCGCCTCTCTTCTTTGATTTAGGTGTAACTGTAACTCCAGGGGAAGACGGAGCAGCCAGAAATGTCCAAGCAAGGGAGAAATCATTTGCTGTAACTGAGCAAAAATTACTTTCTTATTATTGTCTAATAAAAATAAGATATCTTCATTCGACATTCTATCGTTTACAGGTGGATCCGACGCTGCCTTTTGACAAAAGATTTAGACTCAGAGGGAGAGGCAGTGTGCCTATTCCTGTATTCCATAAAGGATCGACAACGACAGGACCACGCTGGGTGGTCACCGCCGAAATTCTTGCATATAGAGGATTCAATACATTTGATGTCCTCCACTAATGAAGGACAGTCTGCCTTTGAGCATACCCCACAACACCTTTCTTCCTTACAAGTGGAGGCCCAATGCCCCCACTTGTGGCAGTTGTTACAGTGTGGATATGTTAAGCAGTTGGAATCGATGAGCATAAATTTGAGGTTATACCCCATAAAGGGGTTAACCGTGTTCAAGCAAAGGATTTGAGCATTTTCGAGATCACAGGAGGCGAAGGCTACCGGAAGCGCCTCCCCTGTTTTCGATTTTAAAGGCCTGATTGTAGAAAGTTTGTAAAGCTTCTTTAAATTCTCTAGATCAGGTTGTTCTAGAAATGCCGGAAAGTTGTTGATTTTAACTGTTGTCTGTATAGGCTTAATTTCCAGTGTTCCAGAGTTAGAAAGAAATGAATCAAAAAATTTTTTATATGCGATCATGAGATCATGTGTAGTAAAAGATACTCTGATCGAATTATTGAAGATTTTTATACTGTTAAATAGAACCCTTTCAGGGTATTCTAATGTGAACTTTCTCATAAAAATGTTGAATAGTAAAATGACGTTCTACCGGCTTTGTTGAAGTAATGATAGATAAGTTTAGTTTTTTAATAAAGGGAGTTCCCCTTTTTCGATAGAAGAAACAAAAACGGTACTCACGTGGTTGGTAGAGTTAATAATTGGAATTACCTTATCCAAAGTATCATTTTCCATCGCTGAATTGATTGATTGAGAAGAATTCATATTAGCTGCCATAGAGTATGCTACCACAGTATTACTATTGACCATAAAGTTGTCTTGATTGGTGGTTAGAATGTCTGGAACAGCTATAATATCCTCTTTTCCATTAGAAAAAAAAACAGTTTTTTTTTGCATCAGAATTGCAAAAACTAGAATCTTTTGAACCTCCGACGCGCTTGCTACTCGACATGTTTTTAGAAAATTAAATTTTCACCAAACATGTATATTTCGATAGCTCCTGCTATCATCAGGATTACAATAAAATGTTTCACAAATTTCTTGTTTTCAACATTTATACAAAAATACCAGCATTGATGTGCCCCGCATTTCTACTTAAAAGAAAAAGAAAATACCGAGAAACAAAACAATCATACACTAAAATTTTACACACATTTTAAAAACAACAAAATGAAAAAAACGCAATCATAAAACAAAACAAAATTAAAATCATAAAATAAGTAACAAAAAAATACGATTAAATAATAAAAATAATGTAAAAGTAGAATAATAAATTATAATTTAATCTCAACCAAAACAAAATAATAATACAATTAGAAAAAACAAACGAATTGAAAAATTAAAATAATGTAATATTGGAATAATTAATTATAATTTAATTTAAGGTTGTAATCGGATTTATTATTAAGCATTAAATTAGTTCTTTTTTTTAATAAAATACGCTTCTTGAATAATGCGAGATAACAAGTTACTTTCAAATGATAAAATATATGCATTTTTAAAATCAACGGAATGATTCAAACTAACAAAATGCTGAGCAACAGCACTAGGATTGGTCCCTTTACGCACATTATAATTATGTTGTTTAAAACGCTTAACCAAACCTTGACAGGTTTGACAAACATACCTGTTCGTATTCTTTACAAGGTATTTTATAAACAATGGCATCTTTGTTAAAATCTGGTTTACGCTTAAAAATGTTGTGAAGTTTAGGTAATATTCTGTTAAAAATGGGCAATTGATAAATACAACTATTTTTTATGTTATTGTTAATAAACTTTGAAAATACTGAATTCCACTTGTTACTAACAAAAGGTATTCCTATATGATATATTCTTTTTTAGGACCACATACTTTACTTTTATGCGCAAAAGATTTAAATTTAGCGTTATTAATAGCCCAAATCGGAAAACCATTTTTAGTAAATTATGTGTGATAGCCATTTCTCTTTCACAAATTAAGTGATAGCTATAACAGATAAGCCTGCAACGTAGGCAATGTGACTTAGCATCATAAATCAGCCATATAGTTGGATCATTCGAGGTTCACGAAACTATATCAGGCCATGTACCAACTTTTTGATAAACACATGTCTGAAGTATAGAAGAATTAACCCGCGTAACCAAGACATCGAGAAAAGGTACACCCACATTAGATTCAGGAGAAATGCACCATTGAATTCGAGAATCCCTAGAATTTAGCGTGTGCGTAAGGAAATCCTGTGTAACGCAATTCTGAGCAACCAAAAATACGTCGTCAACATAACGAAACCACTTGACAACTCCATCAATACTATTGACAAAAGAATTTTCCCAATTCCTCATGTATAACTCGGACAATACAGGACCAAGAGGGTTGCCCATTGCCAATCCATCGATCCGCTCCCACATTACAGATTCAAAAATAAATTTTTGAATAAATTTTATTTATTCAAAAATTTTGAATATGATTTAGAGTATGCCAATCTTTATGATTAAGAAGAATATCACAAGGTGGGTTAAGAGCTAATATATCAGCTGCAATGTTTATAGCATCAGAGAGCGGAACGTTAGTGTAGAGGGAGGTGATGTCAGCTGTAAACAATGAATGTTCGAGAGCGTTATGTCCACGGATTAAACGAAAAAAATGAGGTCAATCTTTAATGTATAAGAAATGACTATCAGTTATCTGAAATCGTAAAGTGGTAGCAATAAACTTTGAAATTTTATAAGAAAAAGTAGAATATGAAGCTACAATTGGTCTTACACTGTGTTAAACTTTGTGAGTTTTCAGTAATAAGTATATAAATCCTGGTTTAGCATTTTTTGAAAGAAAATATTTAAGAATTTTTTAAAAAATTGACTACAATTTTTTAATTTCTTTTTAATTCTGACTTGATATAAATATAAATTCCGTAAAACCTTATATAATTATTTGTTATTTATCTTTAAAATACTTAGACTCAGCTATTTGATGTGATTTGTTCTATTGTCCTACTGACAAGTTATTATTGACTTGTGGACATTGTTTTCCCGGTAATAAATTGATTAGATAAAAAATTCATTATATGATAAAACATATCAATTTTTATGAATTGCGTATATCAGGATCGTCCATGCACTCCAGCAAGCAGGCCGCGTTGCCCTGCTGGTTTGCGACGCTGATCCTCTGCATTAGAAAAGAAAAGGCGCATGCGGCCCCGATTAGTCTAGCCAAACGCCGATCGAATTTCTTAAAAATTCAAGAGAATTTGGGCCCGCTGTTTTTAGTGTCTCTATGACTATCACTGCCAAGTAGAGGGTACCGTCGTCTGGTCGCTTGCCGTTGATTCTCGACAAACCCATGGGCTCCAGACAGGATGGTATATTTGCAATCATTAAATTTCTCCGAATTATACCGTTGACACCGCGTGACAGGCATGTCGGCTTAGGGAATACCAACAATCAAGACGTGAGTAGCTGCACTATCGCAAAGGACCCAACATCTTCACTGAAATAGCCGGCAGAAGTCGACACCGAGTCTCAGAGCAACCACTGCGGTAATAGAAAAGTCGCCTAATCTCGTTCTTACTGCGAATATGGACAATGCTCGAAGAAAAGCGCCAGAGTGCTTTGTGGCAACCGCAAACAACCGAGATTTTGATTTCGCGGATAATACCTCATCCAATAACGACCGGAAACATGCTGAAATTTATGGCGTGGACCTATGTTTATGAGATGTTAAATCCAGTGGAAGATTAAGTCCATACAATGACAGCCATTCCGATACTGCAGCTTGCCTATTACAACCTTTACCGGTGTTTAGATCCGGACCGAGTATTTTTTCCTGGTTGTATGTGGATACGGCGGAAGCATAGCAGGATAGAATCGCGACGTCCTAATCCATAGTGAAACCGAGGCTGCCTACGTCGATTGAGAGCGTTGCCCGGCGTCATGTTTCTTTTCCCAAGATCAGGATAAGAGTCGAGGGCAAAAGACTCGTCACCCTGTCGTAGTAAGATGCGACTAGCGAGCAACGGAAACACGGCGAAGTTCTTTACAGGTATTGAATCGTGGAAAGGGTTACTGATTTTCTCAGTAAAGAATTGCGTCGTGCTTAGCAAGCCTGCGCACCCGACTGCCGGATAGTTTCCACTGCAACAAGGTGTTTGATAAAGTGGCATCCAGAGATTCATCACATTTAATCGGTGTACCAAGTAATTTCGCGTCACTGACTTGCATAACTTTGGCGGTTGGGAGGGTAACGCGAATTTGTTCGACTCAGAGTAGGTCGATACCTATAATTTCGCATTTGGAAGCATTAAGAGACTTCCTTATTAGACCGCCCAGCCTCTCGATCATCTTGATATCCTGGACCACAGAGTTACCGCCGATAAAACAATCATATAAATTCCAAATATTTACAGCTGAGGTGCAGTGAGTGGATATGGGGTTAATTGCCAAACATAAAAGTTGTTGGCCAAGCGGGTCGCCTTAACGCCATCTACTGAGTTTACGATATCGTTTCTGAAACAAAAAAAATTAAAATTTAATAAAATCTATACACATGAAAAAGTTTCACTAGCAGTAGATAGGGCATGTTTTTACATAAAGGATAGGCGTACGTCAAAACTGATCGAATATACGAATTGTATATCACAACTACCTGAGCTGATGAAAGTCCAAATAATCTAAGCTGCTTCAGAAAATACAAATGACTTGAGCTTAGTTATTATAGTAATATGAAGTTTAAAGATATGCTGCTTGTAACAGTAACACCAAGTATAGTGAGGTTATTTACCCTTTTTATCTAATGCAAGATTGGATTCATTTAATTTTTTTCATTTGGAAACAAATCGAATAATTTTTGATTTTGTAAGATTTCTAGTCAACCGATTAGTACTTGTTATTTAATTTATGTGCTCCAGTGATACCTGATAATTCAATAGTGATTGTTGAAGTTAGGATAATCAGGTTGTCCGTGTAATTTACACAATTTCGATTGTTATACGTCAACCTAAGGTCTTTGAAACGTTTGTGATCATCATCTCCATAAGTCATTGTAAGAAGGTTTTCCACAATTAAAAATTCAAAATGATTTGTTTTTAAAGATCTTCGTATAAAAAATCGGAACAAACGCATCAACAAATATAGCAAATATACATTATATTCAGAAATACATATAACGCTTATCTTACAAAAATTAACTATAAAGTGAATATATAATATAAATATATTAATATAAACATATAACGATATTGATTTTCGTCAAAATCATTTAAATAATTTATTGATAAATTTGATACTTAAATTTAAATTGTATTGCCTAATCCAAATATTTAAGATAATATTATTTAATTATATATTTATTATAATTTATCCAGTATATTTAATGTTAATTATAAAGATTCTTTTATTTTAATTGTCATTTATCTGACATTTATTTATTTATTTTCATTTATTTTTTCATCAAATTTTAATTTTATTAATGTTATTAATATTATAATATTATAATATTAATACAATAAATATAATATTAATATTATATAATTTTATTTTATTTAATATTAAATATTTATCAAATATTTATAATTTATTATTATAAAAATTAATTTTAATGGTCAAGCAATCAAACAAATGATTTATCCCTTAGCAAATAGGATGTATCTTATGCCTTAGCAAATAAAATGTATATATAAATTCATTTATAAAAATAAATGAGTAAGTTATTAAAAAGTTAAATAATTAAATGCGATAATTTTTAGTTCTCTAAAAATTATTTTATACTTCCATCGCTTACATCATTAATGTTGGTTTCAATCTTAAGTTTAAAAAGTGTAACTAAGTCAACCTTAAAGTGTGAAAAATGAAATGATACCGCGTGAATTTCTTGTATCGGCTAACTTATTTTATGAATATTTCAAAACGAGAGTGATACCAATCATTATCGTTTTGTGCTAGTCATTTTGATAATTTTGTTAGTCATTTTTTCTTTTGATACCAATCACTCTCGTTTATGCTAGTCCTCCTCTGCATCCAGCAATGGGAGGGAACTGATATTGAAAAGTCATAGTGATGACGAAACGGCATCTAGCAGTGCTCTTCGTTTTTCTTCCGCGTCGGGCTTATATGATTACAAAAATTCACGCGGAGATACCTTGCGCTAGCATTTGGCAGTGCTTTTGAGCTAATGATCCTATTTGGTGATGCAGTAGTGTTCATTCAGCACTCAATGATGATGTTACTTGAAAATTTCTAGTGCATCATTCTCATGATTCTTTGATAGAGCCGTCTGATAGTCTTCCGCTGCATCCAGCAGTGGGAGGGAACTCGCACTGATGAGTCAGTGATGACGAAACGGCATCCAGCAGTGCTCTTCGTTGTTCTTCCGCGTCCGGCTTATATGATTAAAAAACATTCACGCGAAACTGTATCATTTGAGAAATTATTCTTCAAATTAACTTATCTTCTCGAAAAATTATCACTGTTTATTATCTTTTGTAATATTTAAAATTCTGATTGCATTTTGTTTTTATTAAATGATTTCAATATATTTTGACAAGAACATAATCTCTGAATATATTATGATTTTCATAATCTACACGGTGTAGCCGTGCCAACATTCAACCACTAAATTTAGCATGTAGTATTCACCAACATTAATTTTTTAAATGACTGCATGAATAATCATGTATAAACGATATTTTCATATCCCATTTTACCTGAGGTCCTTTGAACATATGCAATTATCTCTATAGGTCTGTTTAAAAACTTTTTTTACACACAGAAGAATTTAATTTGATTTGGTTTTTATGATTTGATTTTTTAAAAATTGCAGATAACTTAATTGATCAGCGACTAGTCTTTAAATAGAATATAACCATTAATCATCGTGTATAAACAATGTTTTCATAACCCGTTTAACCTAAGGTCTTTGAAACGTTTGTGATCATCATCTCCATAAGTCATTGTAAGAACGTTTTCCACAATTAAAAATTCAAAATGATTTGTTTTTAAAGATCTTAGTTTTTTTATAATTAGATATTTTACAGATCGTTGAATATAACTTAATTGATCGTCAGATAGTCTTTAAATAAAACACAACAGTTAATCATTTTATATAAACAACGTTTTATAGTCAATTTAAGCTGAGGTCCTTTAAACGTATGTGATGTGATCATCATCGCTATAAGCGATGCACTTTTTCACACGGAAGAATTCACAATGATTTTGAGATCTTAGTTTTTTATGATTTGAGTTTTTTAAAATTATAGTTCTATTAGAACAAAGAAAATAGTTTTCCTTTACTTAAAAAAAAATATTTCGATAGTTTCTATTATCATCAGGATAACAATAAAATGTAAACAAAATTTCGTTTTTTAACATTTATGCAAAAGTACAAGCATTGATGTGTCCTACATTTCTACTTGAAAAGAAAATACCGAAAAACAAAACATGCATACACAACAAAATTGAACATTACACATTTTGAAACAAACAAAAAAAACAAAATAAAAGCAAAATCATAAAACAAGTGATAAAAACAAACGGATTGAATAATAAAAAAAATGTAATAATAGAATAATGAATTATAATTTAATCTAAAATGAAATCTTATAAGAAAAAGATTTATTTTAACGTGGCAAATGCGTGCAACAATGATAAAACAAACGAATTAAAAAATTAAAATAATATTAAAATAATTAATTATAATTTAATTTAAGGTTGTAATCGGATTTATTATTAAGCATTAAATTAGGTTTTTTTTAATAAAATATGCTTCTTGAATAATGTAATAACAGAATAATTAATTATAATTTAATCTAAAACAAAATCTAGCAATAATGATAAAGTTTACATTTATATTTTTTATATTACATAAATATAATACAATATAAATATTAATATAATTATAATATTATAATATTAATATAAATATTATAATATGATAAAGTTTTATAAACGTCTATTCAATATTTTTATAAACCTATAATCTTAAGTACGAAGAGTTTAAAATTATCAAATATTCAACAAAATAAGAGCAAAAGACTTTAATGCATGATGCAAGAACATTTAACATAAAAATAAAAGATATAAAGATAATGAGTATTAAAATATAATAAAACATTTGACTATTATAAGAGGTTCAGGTTAGAAAAATAAACATTATACGGTAATTCTGGCTGATTTGTTAAAATTACGTAACTTCGAATTTGTTTGCAGAACGAACCTTGTTGAAATAATTAAAAGTGAAGAAGTAAGTGTGATGTTGTCTTAGATCTTTTAAAATTTGATGTTATAAACGAACAAAACATGAAACTGATAATCTAGATATAAATAGTCGTGCATAAGTAAATTTACAATTTATAAGATAAAAATATATGAGTTAATTGGACTTTATAATCCGTTATAGCATATAAACTAAAATGTACTGTCGTTATGTTTCGCTTACTAACCAAGCACTAAAGTAAGTGTCTGGTTTGCTTACTAAACAAACATTAAATTTGAATCTGTATATTATTTAGTAATACAAAAACTATTTTCGCGTGAACATTGGCCAAATATGAGTCATCAGAAACTAAACAAAACTATTGATATATTTGAACTTAAAGCATATTTTACGTACATGCAATTTATGAAAATTTAACTGGAGTTCGATAGGTATGCAGGCAAATGAAGGAATCTTCAGAAACCTCTTTATAAGATTAAAGATCAAAAGATTATTCTATAAGATTATAAGATCAAACTATTGTTAATAGTTTGGGAATATTGCTGTTCAATGACAATTAATAAATATACTCTAAACGATGCCCGTCCTCTACAGCGAATTATTTTTTTAATACCAAAAAGTTTCCACTTACTCATATTTAACACACTATATCTAAAAGCTGACAAACATCAGCTAAGTACTTGAAAAAATAAGATAGATTTTATACATCAATTTAGGTTGCAGATTGACTAAATATTTTTGGATAAATATATACATACATTGATAATAAATACTAAACCCTAATCTTCTTCCATTTCAATTAGATTGTTTTGCTTGAACAAAGAAGAAAATAGTTTTTTTTTGTTTGAAAAAAATCAATATTTAGATAGCTACTATTATCATCATCAGGATAACAATAAAATGTAGAAAAAATTTCGTTTTTTAACATCTATGCAAAAGTACAAGCATTGATGTGCCCTACATTTCTACTAAAAAGGAAAATACCGAAAAACAAAACGCACAAAACAAAAAACCAAACAACACTAAAATGTGCTGGTATTAAATAATATTTAATAAAATTAAATAATATCATTATTATTTAATTTATATTAAATGAAAACTAATTGAAATATTAAAATAACGCAATATTAGAATAATTAATTATAATTTAAGGTTGAAATCAGATTTATTAAGATCTTTTTGGATAAAATACGCTTCTTGAATAATGCGATATAACAAATCAATTTCAAATGATAAAATATATGCATTTTCGAAATCAATGGAATGACTCAAACTCGCAAACGCTGAGCAACATAAGGAGCTATCGAAATATTGACTTTTTTCAAATAAAAGGAAATTA
This sequence comes from Pomphorhynchus laevis, assembly GCA_012934845.2. Taxonomy (NCBI): domain Eukaryota; kingdom Metazoa; phylum Acanthocephala; class Palaeacanthocephala; order Echinorhynchida; family Pomphorhynchidae; genus Pomphorhynchus; species Pomphorhynchus laevis. The sequence continues at coordinate 123,585 of WNNJ02000178.1, forward strand.
TTTTCTTCTTCATTACGGTAAAACTATCTTATTGAAAATTGAAGATTATGGGTTTAGTGTTTATTATCGAATAAAGATATTTTCGTAATAAAAAATATTAATGTTTGATTAAAAACAGTTTGATTTAGATAAAAAAAACAAGATAGACAAATAATAAATTAAAAAATATTATTAAGATTTTTCAATATAAATAATATAATATATATAGAAAATTGAATTGCTTGGTAGACTGGACTTTGATAAACGAGTTTCATAAACCATGCCACTTGGTCAGATGGAGATCATTTATATCACCATGTCACTTGGCGACATGGTGATGTAAATAATGGTGGTACACGGATTGCTGAGTAAACAACAATCCAGGATTTCTTACGAAATACGATATTTATATGAAATAGTGTTGCTTGATAGACTAGACTTTGATTCTTGACTTTCAGTCACCATGTCACTTCGAGACGACCACTTTAGCACCAAAGTGATGAACTACTCTGCAACACTGATAAGTAGAATGAAGCACCCACTGGTCGTTTCGGTCGCCTGTGGTACATTGTGACACATGTGTTTTCGACTACTTGATTGACTTAGGCTTACGCTCTTTACCAGATCAAATTGCTATGCGGACCATCCTTAAACACTAAGTAGAGGTTGTTGCTAAATTGTCGCTGCACTCGTTAGATTTTTAATAGATACGGTATGTATAATTATGGTGAACGGATGTGCTGAATAAACAACGATCCAGGATTTATTATCCTGGATAAGAAATATAATAGTAAAAGAATATTTATCTATTAATTAATATTTATTAATAGAATATTTATAGAAAATAAACAAATTAAAAAAATAAAATAATGTAATATTAGAATAATTAATTATAATTTAATTTATAAATAATGTTAACAAAAGATATGTTAATACAACTATTTTTATGTTATTATTAATAAACTTTGAAAATACTGAATTCCACTTGTTACTAACAAAAGGTATTCCTATATGATGTAATCTTTTTCAGGACCACATACTTTATTTTTATGCGCTAAAGATTTAAATTTAGCGTTATTAATAGCCCAAATCGGAAAACCATTTTTAGTAAATTATGTGTGATAGCCATTTCTCTTTCACAAATTAAGTGATAGCTATAACAGATAAGCCTGCAACGTAGGCAATGTGACTTAGCATCATAAATCAGCCATATAGTTGGATCATTCGAGGTTCACGAAACTATATCAGGCCCTGTACCAACTTTTTGATAAACACATGTCTGAAGTATAGAAGAATTAACCCGCGTAACCAAGACATCGAGAAAAGTTACACCCACATTAGATTCAGGAGAAATGCACCATTGAATTCGAGAATCCCTAGAATTTAGCGTGTGCGTAAGGAAATCCTGTGTAACGCCACTTGGATCAATGAAAAATACGTCGTCAGCATAACGAAATGACCTAACAACTCTATCAATACTATTGACAAAAAGTAGAATATGAAGCAACAATTGTCTTACAATGTGTTATACTTTATGAGTTTTCAAATTGTAGTGTTCAAATTTATGAATTGAAGATGATATTACTATTCGACTTTTATCAGGCTTGCCGTTTAACTATTTTTAAAGGATTTGCTTTTGGTTAAGTATTACGACAATTGTATCGTTTTCATACCCACAGAATCTACATGCTTATCAAAAATAATTGATGATTTTTCATTTCATTTGTTTGTACAAAAGTACAAACAAATCTGTTTTACTTCCGTCAACGATCTTCCGTCAAAATCGAGGAACATTTTCTCTACAAGATACACTCAATATATGCTGATAGGACATGTATTAGAATATATTCATTAGAATACATATAGATCCTATTTTTTAGTGTCATCATCTATAAAAGTCAATTATCATTCAATTAATTACAAAAGTACAAATCTCTTGATACTTTACGAGTCTATCACAATCAGCAGTTTTATTGAACAGTTTTATTAAAATATAAATTTATCACAAGTGATCATCTGATCTGCCTAGCTTATTAAGTAATCTGCCAAATTTAAGTAATCATTTAATGTACTTGATCCAAATGTTGTTAAGTCGGCTCAATAGCATGTGAATGGATTGCGCATAGACATTACACATATAATAATTTAAACTCCCTATAAAAGCATTATATGATATAATAGCTATAACGCCTATCTAACAAAAATTAAACCATCAAATAAATATAAATATATGGATAAAATTGAATTAATAGAATCCTTAAATATTTTGATTAAATCAAAATTATTTAAAAGTAGGGACATCTATATTTAGACAAGTAAAAGGTGTTCCAATGTGTGGTAATAGTAGCCCAATTATAGCTGACTTGTTTTTAAGCTTTATAGAATATGAATTTGTTCATAACTGTGTAAAAACTAAATCTAAACAATATAAATATATGAAATATATGTTTCGATACATTGATGCTATATGTGTATTTAATTCTAATAATTTTTATTCAATAAGCGAACAAATTTATTCAGAAAGCTTTATTCTTAACAAAACCAATATTGATGATAAAGAAGGTGTATATCTTGATATGGGCATTAAATTAGCATCAATTAAAACTACTATTAATTTATATCGTAAAGATGACATATTTAAATTTACAAGAAACATATTTTTGCATGGGCATTCATGCATACGATATAATATAAAATATAATGCATTAAATAATGAAATTTTAAGAATTGCTCTAATATGTAATGATATAGTCTTCAAAATCATTTTAACAATTTAATAGATACATATTTTAAGCTAGGTTACTATAAAAATAACATCAATCGGAAAATAGTAAAATATATAAATCAACACAATAATATAAAAAATAAATTTAAAATCATTAGGGGAAAATTGTGGAAATCATTAGGGGAAAATATAAAATTCAATACATTAAATAATGAAATTTTAAGAATTGCAACAATATGTAACGATATTGGCTTTCTTCGAAATCATTTAAATAATTTAATAGATACATATTTTAAGCTAGGTTACTATAAAAATATCATCAAACAGAAAATAGTATAATTTAAAAATCAACAAAATATTATTTAAAATAAATTTAAACTTTTAAAAGGAAATGTTTTATGGATTATAAATGATATACTTGTATTAGAATATGATACTTAATATCAAATTTTATCTGAGGATCGTCATTAGCATACATTTAGACATGCTGCTCTGTGTCTAGAAATAGGACCCGAAACCTGATAAAATAGCAGTTCCTTCTGATAACCTCTAATTCTTATTCTGATATATCGTCTGTTATTTATTAGACAATTCATAAATATTCATTTTTATTTTAAATTTGAATTCTAAATTTTAACTTGATATAAATTATAAATAATTATATATAACAATTATTTATTATTGTGTAATTATATATTTTTTAATAATTTGAATTTTATTTAGCATTATTTTTAATTTATAAATAATATAAAATACGTAGACTCAGTTAGTTAATCTAATTTATATATTGCGTATAGACATCACACATTGTCCGATATAAAATATAATTGAATAATTTATAATTTTATAAAATATACTCGCCACTAAAATTAGTTACAAAATTATAACTAATTTGAAATGTCGAATGATTAATATTGCAAAATTTATTATTTACATAATTAATTGTATAAATAAAGAAATTGGAAATAATCGCACAATCGGATGCAGTTGTTAGTAATACCAGGAAAAACAATTGTAAATTATCCACAAATTAAAAAAAACTGCTCCTTGAAAATTATATTTAAGATGCTGAAACTTTATCGTTTGATTCCATATCTTCCTCATCCTTTATGATAATGTCGGTCAGATCAATTGCAAAATTTTCCGTTGATGGTGGAAATGATATTCTAGCAAACTTAACAAAATTTCCTAAAATAAAAATGAAGAAAACGGAATTTCAACTATTATAATAAAAGTTTAAAGATTTAGAATAAGCAGAATGTGATTGAATTTGATACTAAAAAAATTGTTTAATAAAAAAGAATTTAAGGTTGATAAAATAGCTCTTTTTATAACAACATTTTTCTTAATTTTAATACCTAGTTTACTATTATTTCTATCATTATATTGATACGAAATTACATGTATTTGCCCCCCCCCTGCTATGTTGGATTGAGGAATAGAAAGGTCATCAGGTCATCCTCATGATGACCTCTAATCCTTATTCTGATACCACGATTATTAAAAATAAAAGTCAATTGTTATGGATTGACTAATAAATATTAGTCAATCCATAACAATTGACTTTTATTTTAAATTTCAATTTTTAATTTTAACTTTATATAAGATTTTTAAAAAATCTTATATAATTATTTATTTTTATTTTTATTTATATATCGTATAAAACACGATGATGTGTTTTTATATATATTATAAAACACGGAAATATTAGGAATAATGTATTATTTAATAGTGGCTGAAACCCCATAACATAGAAGTTCCTCCTGATGACCTATAATCCTTATTCTTATACATCGTCTGTTATTTATTAGTCGATTCATGAAAATGATTTTTATTTTTATTAAACGTAGACTCAGTTATCTCGTCTGATTTGTTCTACTAACAAGTTATTATTGACAGGGTGACTTTGTTTTCTCGGTAATATAACCAAATAATTATTGGTACTGGATCAACGAAAAGAGGAAATTATTTTTGATATTTCGCTAACTTCTGTTAGCATCTTCAGAAAATTAGAGTTTCCAATTTTCTCAACAGAAGTTAGCGAAATATTAAAAATTCTTTTCTTATTTGATCCAGCTACAATTATTTATCAATAATGGATCATTATCAAATGTTTTAAAAGTGAATATAACCTCTGTCAGAGGTTTTATGCCTATAAAATATTATAATTATTTGTTATTTATCTTCATTTTTATTTATATACAGTAAAAAATACGCATATTCAGTTAGCTGATCTGATTTGACCCAACATAAATCGCTCTGTTGGGTTATTCATTAATCCAACAGAGCGGAGCCAAATACGCCATGTTAATAACGTATTTCCTTGGATGTAATGTGATTATATAGTTCAATTCTATCACAGAGTATTTTATTTACTATCCATTATATATTTTACAACTTTCTGTTCAACTTTTTATGAATAAAAAGATTAACAATAAAAAGCTGAATTAATAAAGTATAATTGACAGCAATACAAAATTAAATAAAAATTTTACAAAAATAATACATAATTATTTTTACAAATAATACATAATTTCAGTATTTCTGGCATGCCATATTACCGGGAAAACAAAATAATAATGACATGTTGGTAGAGCAAATCGGATTAATAAACTGGAACTACATAACTGAAACTGCATATTTTCAGAAACTTGAATGAAAATATTATTGCAGTATAAATAAATTTAAAATGGAAATATCTTAATACATGAAAATTATTTTTATAACAACGATTTTTTGGATTTATTAATAAATAATATAAGGTGTATTGAATATCAGAATTAAGATTTAAGATAATCATGAAGAACTACTATTTTATCAGGTTTGGGACCGTTTCTCAATCTGTTTAGCAGGTATCGTATCAATTTATTGCGTAGCAATTTGGAAAAGAAAGGACAATGAAACAGGTGAGAAATTAGTGGACATTCGATGTGACAAAATTTACAGGGACTATAATTCGAACGACTGTGGCATGGAATACGAATTATGCAAAGCTTATCATGATACCCGTGTATATAGGTGGGACAATACGTTGTATTTTCTTTGCGTGTTGTTTATGTAATAATGATTTCAAGGTAGATTAGACTGATGGTCATTTCAGGGTTGATTGCAAAGAGCTTGGTGGTAAATTGTTTATCAGGTTTGGGACCGTTTCTTAATCCGTTTTTCAATCCGTAGACTCAGTTATTTGATCTAATTTATTCTAATGAATAGTATTTATTGACATGGGACTTTGTTGTCTCGTAAAAAACCTCTGCCATAAATAGTGAAACTATATATTCTTGATACGACATAATGTTTCTGCTTATTTTCGATCAAGTTTAATGTTTTTTCATCAAACTTGATTTGGTGTTTATGCTTCCTCAGGAGGAAAACATAATGCTTTATTCACGAGTACACCATTTGGTGTCCCATGGCAGGTGTAACAACAAATTATATTTTAAATATTTGTAAACTTTAAAGTGTCCCTGTTAAACAGCATTTCTATTAAAAGGAATTTAGTGCCTAATGGCATGGTTAAACTGCAATACGCACTGTCATACATAGAGCTTATGCTAAATTCCATCCGATGATTCTGATAAAATGTAGTTCTGTTTTTCGAGCTTTAGACATTGTTTAAGGGTGTGTTAAGGTGCCTATGGATGATTGTTGAAGTCACGGTACTGATGAGCTCCGTAAGAGCGATATGGATGATTATTGAAGTCACGGTACTGATGAGCTACGTAAGAGCGAAACGCGTCTACCGTTGTCAAAGTTTGTTGCCACACATAGGATGACTGGGCATACATAGCGTCTTTGAATATGGCGAGAATAATTTGATTATATATCTTGGTCTGATGAAGATATATAGAATGCTGCCTGGTGTATATGCCTCTTCATGAGGAAAATAGTGATTTATTTATGAGTAAACCATTGGGTGACCCAGGGCAGGTGTAACATATATGTGTTATATGTATTGAATATTTGCTAGGTCACACAAGATGACTTTCGCATTGAAAACCAACTACAGAATCCTTCCTTCATGATATCCAATTCTATACACCCTTGGATATACACCCTTGGATATCATGAAAGAAAGATTCTGTAGCTGGTTTTCAATACGAAAGTCACCTCGTGTGACCTAGCAACTATTCATTACATAAATAAGCATCCATCAAATAATCACCAGTCCCAATTTCAATCGATATTCATGATCTCATACGATACAATCTATAATAAGCATGCCAGAGAGCATCTCGGACAATGCAGTTTCTGGAGATCATGATGGAAGGTTTTATATACTGTGTGAAATCTGATAATCCTGGATTCGTGACTTTCGCCGCGTTATCTACTTATCTACTTAACAATGTCATACATCAGTTGGATGGTTGACATCCATCAGTTGGATGATTGGTTTCTCAATATATCCTATAAACATCAGCTAATTTGAGAGCTAAAGGGTTCCCTATTGATACACTATTCTTTTGAACTCTTGTTAAATCTTTTAATTATTTTTAAGATTAATAATAAAATAACATTATTTGATAAGATTATAAGATTTAATATAAGATTATATAATTATTTATTTAAAATGTTTAAACTTGTCAGTAGAATAAACTCCTAGTCGGTGTCAATAAAGTATCTAATACGTCATCTTGTCCATCCAAGAGATATACAAGTCAGCGACGAAGTAAATTCAACAGAACATTTCGGTTGAATTTGTTAAGTTTCCTCGATGAATTGTAACACAGGTATTAACAACACACGGTATCGCCAGAGTAAAACCTGTTGACATAACAGTTTATAGGTACCAATTATCTACTTAGTCAATTCATAAAAATCGATTTTTATTTTAAATTTTAATTATAAATTATATTGTTATATAAATATAAATTGTAAAAAATCTATTATAATCATTTATTATTAATAATTATTTCTCTTTATTTTAAATTTATATATAGTTTAAAATACGTATACTTAGTTATCTGATTTGTTCTACTGACAAGTATTATTCAATTATTTTTTATTAAAATCTATTATAATCATTTATTATTAATAATTATTTCTCTTTATTTTTAATTTATGTATCGTATAAATCAAATCAGCCAACTGAGTATACGTATTTAATATAATTATAAAATAAACAAAACATAATAATGCTAAATCAAAATTTAATAATTAAATATTAAAATTAATAATTGTTTTTAGATTTTCTATAATTTAAATCAAGTTAAAAAAAAAATTGAAATTTAAAATAAAACGTCATTTTTATGAATTGACTAATAAATAACAGACGTTGTATCAGAATAAGAATTAGAGGTCATCAGGAGGAACTGCTATGCTATCAGATTTCGGCCCCCAACTCCTCTACCCAACATAGCAGCGGGACTATAAAATACGTAAACTCAGTTATCTAATCTGATAGTACTGCATATTCCTTCCTTTAAATATCTGTAATTATTAAATCAATCAGATCAGATAACTGAGCCTACGTATTTTACACTATACAAATAAAGATAAACAAAGATACATAAAATTCAAATAATTAAATAATTATATATAATTTCAAGATATAGAATAATAAAATTAGATTCTATTAAAATTAAAGAATAAGAAATATAGAGTAAAATTTAAAATTAAAATTTTAAATAAAAGTCAATTGTTATGAATTGATTAATAAATAACATACGATGATTCATAATAATTATTTGGTAATTATTATATTATTTTAATTATATTCATTCATTGGTCCGCCATGACAAATTCCCCTATGGCAGGTCCCAAGCTCGTGCTGGTAAAGGAGGAGGGTTAGCCATAGACTTTGAGACCAGCCAGCCGTAAAACAAAACCGTCGCATCAATATTATGAAATGCTGTATCGATAAATTAAATCAGCTAACTGAGTCTACGTATTGTTATATAATTATAAAATAAACAAAACATAATAATGCTAAATCAAAATTTAATAATTAAATAATAAAATTAATAATTGTTTTTAGATTTTCTATAATTTTAATCAAGTTAAAAAATAAAAATAAAAAATAAAAAATAAAATTTAAAATAAACGTCATTTTTATGAATTGACTAATAAATAACAGACGTTGTATCAAAATAAGAATTAGAGGTCATCAGGAGGAACTGCTATGCTATCAGGTTTCGGCCCCTAACTCCTCTACCCAACATAGCAGCGGGGCCAAATACATGCTAATGATGTATTTCCTCTGAAATAACTATCTAGTATCTTATTCTAATACAAAGTATATTATTTATTATCCATCCATAAAAATTTGCCACTTAAGAGTTTAAATTTATTCTTTATATTATTGTGTTGATTTATATATTTTACTATTTTCTGCTTGATGTTATTTTTATAGTAACCTAGTTTAAAATATGTATCTATTAAATTATTTAAATGATTTTGAAGAAAGCCAATATCATTACATATTGTTGCAATTCTTAAAATTTCATTATTTAATGTATTATATTTTATATTATATGGTATGCATGAATGCTCATGCAAAAATATGTTTCTTGTAAATTTAAATATGTCATCTTTACGATATAAATTAATAGTAGTTTTAGTTAATGTTAATTTAATGTTCATATCTAGATATACACCTTCTTTATCATTAATATTGGTTTTGTTAAGAATAAGGCTTTCTGGATAAATGTGCTCACTAATTGAATAAAAATTATTAGAATTAAATACACATATATCATCAATGTATCGAAACATATATTTCATATATTTATATTGTTTAGATTTAGTTTTTACACAGTTATGAACAAATTCATATTCTATAAAGCTTAAAAACAAGTCAGCTATAATTGGGCTACTATTACCACCCATTGGAACACCTTTTACTTGTCTAAATATAGATGTCCCTACTTTTAAATAATTTTGATTTATCAAAATATTTAAGGATTCTATTAATTCAATTTTATCCATATATTTATATTTATTTGATGGTTTAATTTTTGTTAGATAGGCGTTATAATTATTATAACATATATATGTATATCTTTTTCCGAATATAAGATTAATTAATTTTACTAACGCTTCTTTAATATCTACTAAATCTAGATTTGTATAAAGCGTACTAAAATCGTATGTATTTATATTTTGAAAATTTATTCCTTTTGTCTGTTCTAAAAATTCTTTTGTAGAATTAATACTGAAATAGTGTTTTATACCAGTATTAATTTCGATTACCTTGCAATATTTTTTAAAATGTGCTTTAATTACTTTAAGTATTTTATTCATATAGACAGAAAGTGGTTTTAATGTACATTTAAACGCACTACATATGAACCTAGGTTTTATTGGATTTTTATGTAATTTTGGATTCCAATATAATATAGGTATAGTTTTATTATCTAATTCAACCTTTATACCCTTTTTATCCATTATAGAACAGTGACTTGTAATAATTGTTTCTAAACTCAACTCACTACGTTCATATGTTGGATTTACATTTAAATCATTAGAATTAACCTCTTTCATTAGTATATCATAATAAAGCTTTTTGCATATGAAGACAAAGTTATTACTAGCTTTATCAATAGTTGTTATTATATAGTTATCCTTTAATTTAGTAAGTTCTTTATACATATCTTTATTAATTTTATCTTTCCTTTTATAATTGTTTGTTATTTTCATTTTATTTTTAATTTTATCAAATATATAATCTTTCCAAATTTTTATCTTAGATATATTCGAGCTTTCACTATTAATCAGCTTACTAAAGTAATCATTTAAGTTATTATATAACGAACTGTAAATTTTATTTTTGTCGTTGTTGTTATTTAATCTATATTTATACCCTTTTGATAGCAGCTTTCTTAATTCACAATTTTCAATTAATTCTAGATTATGGGTACATATATGTTCATTTATTTTATCAAAACTAAGACTTTTACAATTGCATTCTGTTTCCATTATGTTTCTAATATTATCGTTACATATTGATTTTAATTCTTTATTATAATTACAAATTTTTCGTCCTAATGGTGGTAGGAGTTTATACCTTATTTTAGGAATATATTTACTTAAATCTGACCCTATTATTTCTTTACTTTTAGAATTATTTAAAAGTCCGGCTATATTTATGTTATCTATACATTTATTAATGAAGTTTATGGTTAATGTATATTTTCTATTGTTATTATTAACATTTATTGTACGATTATAGTATTTTGTATTACAATAACTGTCTATTATACAACTTAGCCTATCATAGTCGTTAATTAATTTTTGATTTATTGAACATATGATATCTTTAGAAAAACTTCTTATATTTACATAAAGATCTTTTAGCTTATTATCACTTAAAAGTTGTTTTAATATTTCTAATTGTTCATTTATATACATATCTTTTTTAATATTTTTAACTCTATTTTTCCTATTCCTTTTATCACCATGACTTCTTGGTTTGCGTTTAACCGGATTATTATAATATAGTTGTTTATTATGTATTATACTACTTCTGCCAATTCCTTGTACCACGTCATTCAATCCTAATGGGTACGTGGAATTAAGCGTTTTAATCCAAAAATCTTCATTTGCTAATAGTTTTTGATTTAATATTGAAATGTTTTCTTCGATAATATGTTCTAAAAAAATAATTTACAGTTTTTCATATCATGTCCTATTAAATCTCATATGTTTATGAAATATAGTTTGACTATTATGCTGTATATTATATATGTGACTTTGCGAAAGGCTACTACAATGGTACGGCCACGTTTTCCGTGCAAGCAACATAACCAAATAGATACAGAACACGCGGACTCCGTAGCGAAGCGGAACAAACGCTGGAAAAAAATAAATAATTGGTAATTTATCATTTATCCAATAAATCAAATTAGATCACGTAACTCAGTCTACGTATTTTGTACTATATATAAATCAAAACTAAAAATAAACAATAAATAGTTATAGATTGAAATATATTAGATTATTTATCAATATTTTTTATCAATTATTCAATAAATCAAAAATTAATTAACGACTATGATAGGCTAAGTTGCATAATAGACAGTTATTGTAATACAAAATACTATAATCGTACAATAAATGTTAATAATAACAATAGAAAATATACATTAACCATAAACTTCATTAATAAATGTATAGATAACATAAATATAGCCGGACTTTTTAAAAATTCTAAAAATAAAAAATTATTGGGACAGATTTAAGTAAATATATTCCTAAAATAAGGTATAAACTCCTACCACCATTAGGACGAAAAATTGTAATTATAATAAAGAATTAAAATCAATATGTAACGATAATATTAGAAACATAATGGAAACAGAATGCAATTGTAAAAGTCTTAGTTTTGATAAAATAAATGAACATATATGTACCCATAATCAAGAATTAATTGAAAATTGTGAATTAAGAAAGCTGCTATCAAAAGGGTATAAATATAGATTAAATAACAACAACGACAAAAATAAAATTTACAGTTCGTTATATAATAACTTAAATGATTACTTTAGTAAGCTGATTAATAGTGAAAGCTCGAATATATCTAAGATAAAAATTTGGAAAGATTATATATTTGATAAAATTAAAAATAAAATGAAAATAACAAACAATTATAAAAGGAAAGATCAAATTAATAAAGATATGTATGAAGAACTTACTAAATTAAAGGATAACTATATAATAACAACTATTGATAAAGCTAGTAATAACTTTGTCTTCATATGCAAAAAGCTTTATTATGATATACTAATGAAAGAGGTTAATTCTAATGATTTAAATGTAAATCCAGCATATGAACGTAGTGAGTTGAGTTTAGAATCAATTATTACAAGTCACTGTTCTATAATGGATAAAAAGGGTATAAAGGTTGAATTAGATAATAAAACTATACCTATATTATATTGGAATCCAAAATTACATAAAAATCCAATAAAACCTAGGTTCATATGTAGTGCGTTTAAATGTACATTAAAACCACTTTCTGTTTATATGAATAAAATACTTAAAGTAATTAAAGCACATTTTAAAAAATATTGCAAGGTAATCGAAATTAATACTGGTATAAAACACTATTTCAGTATTAATTCTACAAAAGAATTTTTAGAACAGACAAAAGGAATAAATTTTCAAAATATAAATACATACGATTTTAGTACGCTTTATACAAATCTAGATTTAGTAGATATTAAAGAAGCGTTAGTAAAATTAATTAACCTTATATTCGGAAAAAGATATACATATATATGTTATAATAATTATAACGCCTATCTAACAAAAATTAAACCATCAAATAAATATAAATATATGGATAAAATTGAATTAATAGAATCCTAAATATTTTGATAAATCAAAATTATTTAAAAGTAGGGACATCTATATTTAGACAAGTAAAAGGTGTTCCAATGGGTGGTAATAGTAGCCCAATTATAGCTGACTTGTTTTTAAGCTTTATAGAATATGAATTTGTTCATAACTGTGTTAAAACTAAATCTAAACAATATAAATATATGAAATATATGTTTCGATACATTGATGATATATGTGTATTTAATTCTAATAATTTTTATTCAATTAGTGAGCACATTTATCCAGAAAGCCTTATTCTTAACAAAACCAATATTAATGATAAAGAAGGTGTATATCTAGATATGAACATTAAATTAACATTAACTAAAACTATTAATTTATATCGTAAAGATGACATATTTAAATTTACAAGAAACATATTTTTGCATGAGCATTCATGCATACCATATAATATAAAATATAATACATTAAATAATGATATATATAAGAATTTCAAAAATATGTAATAATATTGGCTTTCTTCAAAATCATTTAAATAATTTAATAGATACATATTTTAAACTAGGTTACTATAAAAATAACATCAAGCAGAAAATAGTAAAATATATAAATCAACACAATAATATAAAGAATAAATTTAAACTCTTAAGTGGCAAATTTTTGAATGGATAATAAATAATATACTTTGTATTAGAATTAGATACTTGATAATCAAATTTCATCAGAGGAAAATTGACGCAGTCGACATTGAAGCACCTTCTACGGCGTTGCCCCTATCGTAAATAAAATGCAAGGGTCCAGACTCCGGTGGTATGGTTACGTGTTGCGGAGTAAAAATTTTTCCCTTGCAAAAACCGCCTTAAAGTATGAGATCATAGGCAAACGCCCGAGAGGTCGACCCAAGCACCGATGGTTAGATGGCCTTCACACAGATCTCAAGGCAGCTGGACTTCACCCTGACCATATCGAAAATAGAGCGAAATGCAGGGCTAAATCTCGCATAGCCGACCCTGCCTCAAAGCGGGACAAAGGCTGAAGAATAAGAGCCTTTGTTATCCATCCATCATTTTTATGGATGAATAATAAATAATATACTTTGCATTAGAATAAGATACTAGATAGTTATTTCAGAGGAAATACATTTTTATAATAAATTTAATTATTAAATTAAAATTTAAAATTATAATTTAATAATTATATTGTTTACAAATTTAAAATAATACAAAATAAAAATTAAATAATTATCAAATCAGCTAACTGAGTCTACGTATTTAATATAATTATAAAATAAACAAAACATAATAATGCTAAATCAAAATTTAATAATTAAATAATAAAATTAATAATTGTTTTTAGATTTTCTATAATTTAAATCAAGTTAAAATAAAAAATTGAAATTTAAAAAGTCATTTTTATGAATTGACTAATAAATAACAGTTGTTTCAGAATAAAGATTATAGGTCATCAGGAGAAACTGCTATGCTATCAGGTTTCGACCCCTAACTCCTCTAACCAACATAGCAGCGGGCCAAATACATGCTAACG